>JABJVR010035051.1:0-24057 GCA_025773905.1 Chitala chitala
ACACACACACACACACACACACACACACACACACACACACACACACACACACACACACACACACACACATATATATGAGATTTCATATGAAGATCAAAAGTACATACTGAATATGTAGGTGGCAAATACTTTCAATTTCACTATGCTACATAAACTACGGTTTATATATATTCTGGACAGGATTTTTAATAAATACAAATTAATTGCTTTATAATGCTTCCTAAACATTGGTGAGTTGGTGAAATGTATTTATTAGAACTTTGTTTAATTCGCAATATAGAATATTAGCTCGTTCATAAAGTAAATAAATGAGCCCGTGACTATAAGTGACACAATTAATTATTCTTTTACTCCCGCGTCATCCATTCTTTTCGGAAGATCGTTAATGTAATCAATGCCACGGTATTTCGTATTGATAAGGGTGTAAACCGGGACACTTTCAGTAGCCTACCCGACACGACACACCAACACGCATTTAAATACATATTTGGCTAAATATATATGCAGAAATTCTCAAAGAATTAAATTGATTGTTTAATGTGTTAAAATACAAATTTCAGATATTTTAACAAATGTTGTTTCTACGTAAATCACAATTAACTGGCCCTTGAAACTGACATAGCATGGGCTGGGGGTTGGTTGGTCGAGTTTGGTGTCCAGATGGGAGGACGTCAGGAGCCTGATCAATACAGCTATAGTCATTATCTTCTGGGGATGCGCTAGAGCACCCCCGACCCTCACTTTAATTTACGCAACCGTGTTTTTGTTTTGAACAATGAATTTATCGCATCTGTTCAACTATTGATTATAGAAATATACATTTTAAGCTTTATGCAAACACTTGCGGAAAACATTGCACAATGGGCTGACACTAAACAATGTTTTTTCTTTACTGAGTGTTATAACTGTACAATATGTCACATCACAATAATAAACGTAATATCCTAATTCAAGAAACTGAGAACGAGTTCCTTGAAAGTTGAACGTCGTAAATGGGGGAGACGTGTATTGGTACATTTGCGCAGAATGCTGCCCCCTCGGTGCAGCCCGAGTTATTTTAGTTCAAGTCTTGTCTCGTGCTTGCACATCTATCGGTGTGCACAGCAATGTTAAAACCACGAAAATCGAGACTTCAGACTGCGGAACCCGGTAATTATTTCAAACAATTAAGGGTAATTACACATTAACTAACTGTTACAACTCCCGTAGAAAATGTACTTATTGCATTTCAAATGAGTCATCGAAATTTTACAGTGGAAAATCAAAAGTACTAAAACATTTAGACATACGTATATTTTATAAATATGCCAACAGCGTTTACATCAAATATTATTTTATTTATTTATTATTTTTTGTGAAAGTGCTAGCAATTTCACATATTGGACAAACAATGCCCTCTCCTGGATTCTTTGATAACTACAACGGAGTAGAGTCAAAGTGATCAAACTGTTTATACCAGAGGTGTCAAAGCTCGGTTATGGAGGGCCGCACTGGGTGCACGTTTTTCTTTCAATTAATTCATTTTAATTTGACCATTACCTTCACTATCAATGACTGGTACATCCTTGCTTCTCTCCATTCTTTCCTGTCTGCACTTAGTTGTCTTAATTCAGAGAAAGAATGTGTTATAAAGAAGAAAGTTAAAAGTGAGACTCTTGTGCTTTAAGTTTTTTAACGAAAATATAAATCAAACATTACAATGTTGCTCTAACTGCAGAATCTCAGCAAAAAAAGGTCTGAATAATTTAGGGTTGTGTTTAATTCAAATCCCTAATCACTGATTGTATTCAAATTGTAATAGTTAACAAACTGCAGAAGCAGGTGCCAATGACAAAAAATGCTTAGGCAGGAGCAGTGACTTAAGTGGTCATAAACAAGAAATAGATTTAAAAATTAAATATATACCATAACTGTTTAAAAAAAGATTAGAAGCAACATCAGTAAGTCTTTGTCATGCCTTTAAAACGGTTATTAAAAATTAATTATGCTGTTTTGTTTATAGAATTACTGTGTCAATCCAGAAACTAAGTCAATAATGTTTATTTGCCATTAAGAATCAATTAACAGCAGAAATTGGCTGAAACAGAAACTTCGATCCACTGTGGCCCTCCAGGACCGTGCTTTGACACCCCTGGTTTAAACTATACAAAAAACATTACTTCCTATTGTCTTTAGAAACATTCAAGAATTTAGTGAATATTACCAAATGTAATGTTTTGTTTGAAAACGAAAACACAAGTCAGATGAGCACTTTGAGATAGTTTATTCTCCCTCCAAACATAACATCACTCTCCTCGCATGCATGTTGTGTGTGTGTGCATGTGTGTATACAGAGTTGTCCAACAGTCTGTCCAAACTACATATATCAAATACATCTGTGAAGCATACATTTTAATATAAATATTACTGTTATAGGGAATGAAATTCTATTAATATTTTACATTTTGTTCAAGCGTAACAGATTAACACTTCTAACATTAACATTTTTGTATAGTTAACACACATTATAAATAGGTTTTGTAATTATTTAATATATCACAAGGGAAAGTACATTCTTATATTTAAATGTGTGTAAACGCTTAATATTTCACTGTCTCTGAAGAAAGTGAAAAAGTTCACAGGCAAAGGCACTTTTAAGACTTATACACAATTAAAAAGAATAAAAAGATTTTTCAAAAACAAAAAAAAAAAGCAATACTGTAAAGTAAAATTGTGTTAATCCTTATTACTACAAAAAACTGAAGTGTAAACATGGGTTGATTTTAAATGTCTTAACCTAAAATGGATATGTTAAGAAACAGTCATGTATATAGATGTATATGAATTGTTTATACTGTGATTGTGTACAAACATATCTTCATTGTCATGAATGGTCAGCAGGTACAGGGGATCTGGGGACTCGCAGGTGAGCCACCACAGGTCCTTCTTCAAATAACCTTGCTCTCAGTGTCATTTACAGAGTAAAGGATGAACAGGAACAACCACACTGCCCTCTACTTATAACCTCAAACAGAGTGCAGGATGTCACCAATATAACAGCATAAAAACAGTTGTGAACAGTGGCACTTCATCTGGCATGGGGCGGACCGGCCGACGCCTGCCCGTGTGTCTGCGCATGTATGCAGCCAGTGCTATCCCGAGCGTTTTGCACACTCTTCCCAGTAACAGACAGCGGACATGAAGTACAGCCATCTCCACTGTACAGACTTCTAGGCTCCCACTTCTGACATACTTATACAGGCCCATACAGAGGTCTACACATGCCTTGTGTGGGTATACATTTCTCCAGGGTGTTTTAAATAAAGTTACATACTAACATAGGTCCATACAGAGTGTATGTTCCCAAAGTCATTTAGACTCTAGATAACTTCAGAATGGGAGCCACCGCCATCCCGCAACAAGCTTTTTCATCAAGACAGGAGCTACCTGCCCTGGTACAACGGAAAGCATCCCATAACCCAAGGCTCTACAGTTGCTGCGGTAACTCCGATCAGCCAGGAGCTTCTCTGCGCCTCACTCTAGTCGACTCCGTCGAAGCCCTGCGCGTTCTCGATGACGATGTGCAGCTTCTCCCTCAGCTCCTCAAACGACTCGTACGGCGGAAGGTCCAGGCGGTTGAAGCTGTGGGCCCATGGTGGGGTGGGGGAAACACAATCATAAATAAAAACAGACAACTGTAGACACATGTCAGGAGACCATGGTCAGGTTCATGCTCACCATGTGTGGGCTCTGGGCAACTTGTCAGGAGTTCCCCATTTCTCAATGGTAAAGAGCTGAGGCCCGTTAGATCCTGGGTCAGGCGAGACAACAGCATAGGAGACCCGTCAATCACCTGCACCCGTGTACCCGTGCACGTGCATTTGTGTTGCAAGCAAATAATGGTAGAATATCCATGTATACAAGGAGGCATGGGGGCACACTCACCATAGAGCTCAGCAAATCCATTCATGGGCACACGGGAGGTGCCCGTCACAAACTGCAGTAAGCGGATACGCTTCTCAGCATCCATTAACAACACCGTCTATGCAAAAACAATGTGGCATGTGGTTAACCTCCCACAGAACTGCATACATCCCATCCTGGCTCAAAAGGCTCACTTACTGGAATCCAACACCCAGTCCTTTCACAACAATTTTAGTTTACTTCTTAGCCACTTATGTGGTCAAGAGTGCTCACAGTGAAAGCACAGCCGCTGTCCACCGCCCTGGTTCTATCTAGATTCAGTCCTAATTTACTTACTGTCTCTTGCAAATCAGTGACGTGAGAGACGTATATGTCAAACGCGAGGTACATGGATTAAGAGGCAATCTACCTCATTGTGTTCAGTAGAATGTTTAGAGTACAGATACTTAAGGTGGGCGTACGCTGAACGAATGTAATTACAGAACCTACCCCTGTATTGTTATGAAGGTCTGTCCAAAAATAAAGTAACCTTTCTTAAATTGTTCCTTTGTTTGGTTCCTAAGAGTGTCAGCATGTAACGCTTATACAATATTACATACTGGTGTTCACAAATCAGTTGTCACTGTGTTTACAGCTGACAAAGGCTAACAGGAAAACTAACGACAACTGCAGACACAAAGGAATGTTCCTCTCCTTGCATAGTTTAAAGGGGGCAGCGGTCAGAACTTTACCTTCCAGAACCAGACGATCACAGGGTTGTTAGCACAGTAGCCATTCTTGTATTTGGTGTTCTCCCTCCAGTCGTTGACATCCACATCTCCCAGACCACACATTAGCAGCTGTGAAAGCAGGAGTAACAGTTGATATGGAGTCACCACAGGAATCATGGCAGACAAAAAGAAAACGCTGGGCGTGCACTAATGGAGAACATTTACCTCCAGCTCATTCTCATCAAATATCTTAATGAGGTCTCGAGGAATCAGCTCACAAAATCCCTGCAGAGAGGGAGGCAGGAGGTGCATCAAATTTAACAGAAAGGCAAAACTTAACATCACCAAAAGTCACAGTTTCCATAGCAACTATGGTACAAACATATGCAAAGTAAGTACATTTTCACGGATTGCCAGAAGTGACTTAAGCGGTCATAAACAAGAAGAGAATTTTGGACATGTAGTTCTCTCACCATACCTCCATGAAAGCATTCATCTGCTCCAGGACTCTGTTTACAAACCTCCACTGCATGACCAGGCTGCCAAAAGAAAGCATTAGGTGTCAGGTCTTAGGCCGATGATGTCCTCTATGTCAACTAGATGTCGCCATTTCCTTCCTGCCTTGTCATGTTCATTGAGTCAATGTATTGTAGTGTTGGATGTAGAGTAGTACATAGATGATCTATGTTAAACCACAGCCTTGTTGATGCCCCTGTTTTCCTTTGTACCTTGTTTTTGCCTTCAATAAACTTCCCTTTTGCACTTGCCTTGCCATTCGTTACATTAGGAAACTCATCTGAGCTCACGGTGACAGGAGAGGACCCTGAGCAAGTGTGGTAGGTTTTATCTAGCAGTATCACACATAGTAAAACTGTGATTTAACACTTGAATGTACAATGAGGCCACCTGCTTGATTCATGTTTTCAGGTCATAGAAGGGAAAAAACGGAAGCCAGGATATGTTGTTCTGACAACGAAACACGACTGAACATTTCTTGCACAGGAGGAAATGTCTAAGACTGACACCACCACCGAGGCACAGCGTCTACCTGTCAGGGTGTCACCCACGTCAGAAGAAGAGATAAAGCACGTTCATGAAAGGAGCACTGCGACAAATCAACCCCATAGTGGTGAAATGCAATCTACTTCTACAGAGCAACAAAAAGGAGAAATTGTATCTACAAGCTCATTAGAATGAATTAAAATGCTGCAAACAAAGAAATAGCATTATTATGCACTGTCAATATGAATTTTATTGGCCACCTACACCCCCTACCCCATACACACGGAACAGTGGATATGGGATTACGGCAAGAAAACTCATTCTCATTAACATTTCTGAAAGCAAATGAAACCACTAATTACAATGCTAGGCATTAAAATACTGTCAGGAATTTTTTCATAATCCCGATATAGCCATTATTTTTGGCATTATCCTGTCAATACAATTTAACAGCACATACATATTTTGCTTAGAGTTATAACAGGAAAAAGAACATAACTAAAAAATTCAATCAAGACTTTTATAATAACTATATACCACAACAATTGACTGTATAACCATAACCTTGTGAGGTGAAGTATTTATCACAGATGTGCTCTTAACCCCGTGGCAGCAGGGGGCTCCACTGCTTACTGTATGTATTCTTTCTTGTTGCTGTTGGTGACCGTGATGTCTGCTCCTCCAGGCTTCAGTTCATGCTGCTGAGTCTGGGTCAAGACAGCAGCACATTTACTTACTACTTTAAAATCGTCTACAAGATCTAACTGACAGATGCACGGAAACTTTTAAGAGAAAAAGGATAAAAGCAACAAAGCATTAAAACCAAGCAAAGGTAGAAGGGAAAAAAGGGAAAAAATAATTTCCATAACGACACAGTCAGTGTACACATAGTTGAGGTCCACCTGTCCAAAAAGGTCTTCATCAATGGTGAACCTCAAATCGAGATCTGTCGGGTCATTCTCCAGAATCCACTTCAGAGAGTTGAAATATTCGCTGTCCTATAAAACAAACATTTACACACACACACACACACACACACACACACACACGCTGGTGACAGTTTCATGTATATTTCAAATCATGATGGAGATGGTAAAAACAGGAAGAAGGACGACTGAAGTCAGTCGTGTTAACTCACAACAGACTCCATGTCCTGAAGGATGATGGGTTTCTGTAGCATCATCTTGTAAAAAGGCCGGATGAAGAAGGCTGTGGGGAAGGACAGACAGGAGGACTGATGCAAGCTCACAAGGGTATTACAGTTTGGAAATGCTTATGTACATCCCCTCTTACACAGCACGGCCAATCATTTTGAGAAAGGTCTCTATTAAATACAGCCTGACTGAGCTGCTAATGCTACAGCAGCATGCTGCTAGACATCTACTGTACACTGGTGTAGTGCTGGTTCAGCAGCGCTGTCCAGCAGTCTGCTCACATGGATGCTTTGTGCTGGTGCAGTGCTGCTTTACAGCTGCTGCAACACCAGCACCACTGGACTCACCATCCAGAAGCTTGCCGTGGTACACAGCCATGCCCGCCACTCTTCCAATGAACATAAAGTAAGAAAGATGATCCTCATTGCACAGGCCTGAATTTGGGTTGATCTGCAGAGTGTAGTTGTCCCTAAGACACAAAGAGGTACAGGGGTGACGAGGGTTACATCCCAAAGGAATGGTGTCAAAGAGAGGGTTCCAGCCTAGCATAAATGTTTTACTGACTTACGTGGCTGAGTACTCAAACAGCCCATAGTAGGGGTTGAACATCTCCTTGGAGATGAGGAAGAACCACTCTCGAGCCATGCCTCCGTAGTCCAGCCCCTTCTCTCCCTCAAACTCGATCCAGAGGCGGGCCTTGAGGCAGTCAGCCCTCTTGATGGACATGACGCGTCTGTACGAGTCCTCCAACACCATAGCCCGGCGCACCGTCATCTCAAAGCGATTCGGGACGTCCGACTGTGAGCGATTGTGGCAGTTAGCAGAGTATTAGCTGTGAACATCGTCTTAGAACTCCTGTGCACAGCAGGAGCTGACATCCTTAGCAACCACAAATGTTTTGTACCAGCCGTGGATGTTATAAAGTTCATCTAAACACTATGAACAAAATTTTAAGCACAAGACTGATCCTGGGTAAATAAAGAAGAGTGCAGAATACCCACAGGCAATATAACACTAAAAGCCTGTGGAATAATTGTAGACAGACCAAAAAGGGAGAACACAAAAGCAGAGGTGTCACACTGCCCCTGCCAGTCAGCCACAGAGCAGCCCTCACCGGTTTCTTCAGCTTCCTGCAGAAGAACTCGTACTTCTGCTTGTAATCTCTGGAATAAGGCACAGCCTGCAACACAGACAAAGAGCTAGTCCCAGAACAAAGCGAGAAGACAGCAGCTCCCAGCTTGGAAAATACAGCAACCGAGACAGCAGGAATCCCACACGTCTCACTCCTCCAAATCACGCCGGCAGCCTTGGCTTCGGGAAACTGAACACTTTTTCACTATAACGTGTCATGGGCTTTGATACCACAGTTTTGAGTTACCACAAATTTTCCTGATGATGTTTTTCAACCTCAAGACTAAGCGTACATCTGATTTTTTTTACAATCTGAATTTCCTGAGGTTTTGATACACAGATTTTGGTATCTGAATCTAAAATTTACTACAAGTAGATTTACCAGAAGTACAGAACAAAAAAGAATAAAAATTGGTACGAGTGTAAATGATGTTCTTAGCAGTAGTGTACAGTAGTTTCCAGTTTATTTCCTGTTTCATGTTCACTCTGTGTTGTACAAATGTAATAAAAGTAACAATGGCAGAAGTCCGCCCACTATAACTCACAATTTGTAAAAACTGCCTGTACAACTTTATCATCCTATTGCCATAGCTAAACAAACACTCAGTGCCCTTTTCAAGGTAACCTTCATGACTGTGTCACTGACAGCATGACTCATAACTCTCTGTAAAGGGCATGTGTTTGTTTCCCTTAAACACCATAAACAAACACACTTACAAACAATGTAAATAAGCACACTCACTGGTCCAGTTATGGCAACATCCTGCAGCCTAGGGTCCTCCCACTGTGTGGTCTTGGTGTCTAAGAAGCATTCAGAAAGCCCTGTTATACATTCACACATACAGAAGTGAGGCTGTTATAGGATGTTACAGGGTGACTCTGCCATACGTACTGTGGTCTATGTAGAACAGCCTTCCATCCTCGTGATTCCTCTCCTCCCAACCAGGCTGAAACGAAACAGACATCACCACTTATCTCTCTCACACTCCACCCTTAAGGATTTGTCGTCAATTTCATAATTTCTTGGATAAACGTGATGTTTAGTTTTCCCACATGGTATGTAAAAACAGGACTAACCAACAGAAATGTCTGTAATATATTCAGACAGGAGGGCTTGTTAGTATTGTTGAGAAAGCATTACAGTAGTCTTCGTCAATAATATGAAAGCAGCAGAGATATGCCAATTCACACTTATCCAAAACACTCCACATAAAGCTGATTTAATTTAATTTAATTTCTATTTAAGCCTGTTATGAGTCTATTATCCATCCACCCATCCATTATCTTAATCGCTTATTCCTGGTGAGGGTTGCGGGGAAGCCTAGAGCCCATCCTAGAGCACATAGGGCGCAGGGCAAGGGACACCCAGGGCGGGGTGCCAACCCACCACAGTGAGTCTATTAAAATAATCATAATAACAGCCTGTAGTTTTCACTTTTTTTTTTTAACCGTAAAGTATCCTCAGTTCCTGTATGGTGGTGTGGTGAAGTTTTATTCACCACACACAGCTCTAATAAACAACAAGAAATCCGCCTCCACTCTACACGATTGCTGATGGGGACTGAGTGGTCAGTAAATTGTGAAAACCCTCCATCACAAAGCTTGGTTATAATTAGGTTACTGTCGCTGGTGAGTAATGTGACTTTCCCTTAAGTGGAATTTTATTACAGTGCCTCCAAGTTGTGATCATCACCACTTACTGGAAGTGGCCCGAGGTCAGAGGGGTCAAGTGAAGGTCGCCTCCTCATGTGCACCGGTATTCTCAGCCTGGGGTCTTCCTGTTTCACAGAGGAATATATGACTAACAGTGCTGTCTATACTGTGTCTGCTCATCAGCCAGTGAGTAGCTTCTGCAGGAAAACTCACCCAGGTGGTTGTCTTGGTGTTGTGGTCAACAAAGAAGGGCCGGCCGTCCGGCGTGCTGCGTACCTCCCACCCAGGGGGCATGAGGCTCAGGTTGGGCCCGGGCTCTGGAGAGGGCTGCTGAGCACCCTCTGGGGGAAGGGGGGGCGTCTGGGGAAACGTGGGGCTGCTCGACGCCTCTGCAGGACCTGTGTCTGCAGAGGTCTCCTGCACACATACAGAGACAGGAGCAAGGACCGCGGGTCAGTAAGTTCCAAAGGCGGATCATCTCTCAGTGGGCACAAATAACAGCAAGACCAAGACATGCAAAACAAACGTGTCCCTCAAGACAGGCAGCAAGTCAGACATTTCAGTTCTCAGGAAAAAAAGGACATCCCGTCATTATTGCTTTACGTTTAAGGGCAAGTGACTCAAATTGCGGACATGTGACAAAAGCACACTGGACACTCCCCCTCTTCGCACTCACAGGGTGCTGAAGAGGCTGCTGGCTAGCAGGGTGGGTCCACGTGGTAATCCGGTTGATGTGATCGACATAGTAAATCCGACCTTTGCCATCACGCCTCTCTTCCCAGCCTGGAGGCAGTCCTGCTGGGGAGGGCAGGAACTGCTCGGGGCAGGAGAGGGGAAAAGTCACATAACGACACCGTATGAACCGACCACTACAAACCTCTCATATTAAAGTCAACACTTTAGGCCAGCAAACTGGGCCCTGAACACCTCTGATGAAGAAGAGAAAAACATATCATAGATCACTCTTATTGATGACTTAAAAAGACGAAATGAGAGCCAACACTGCACGCACAGAAAAATTGATGTCTTCCGGTGACGTCGTATTGGAGCCTCTTCCCAGACCGCTAACACCCTACAGTATGGACGGAAAACAAGGTGAGCAATCAGAATGCTGCACATGACAAATGGCCCGCAGAGCACGGTCACACACTCACAGGAAGAGAAGGCCGACGCTCCGCCTGTATGGGGTCCACACACAGGGACTGGGACGGCAGGGAAGAGCGATGGCCACGGTTCCCATACACGGCTGCTTCGTCCTCCACCGGCGTTCCCCAGCTCTGATGTGGAAAAGCATAAATTACCATGTCAGGTACCATCTCAAAGAGGGTAATGTGTTTATTTTCTCCCTGTCCTTTATACCTCCCATATAACCTGAGTGTTGTGTACACATTTCATAGTATGAGACACTGAGAATGCAAGCAGGCTATACTTCCCACAACAGACACTGAAACAGAGGTATTAACAGTTACAGAACTATAAACTATATTACAGGTTGCCAAGATACTCCATCTTCTTAAATGATGCCTTTATCGTACTGCCCAATTCTCAGATTGAATTAAAAAACCATTCCCGTTATCCAATTTTCACCTACAGCAAGTCTTACAACAAACTAACACAGAATCTCTCAAATTAAACCAACTGAAGTAATACTTTGTTTTCTCTTAGCAGTTCAGACACACTGTGCTTGTCATCTAGGCAACAGGAAACAGTTACATCTGCTAATTTTGTTCTGGTTTGAGGTGACAGCGAGTTCAAAATGAGGCGGTCCAGCACCTGCCACATAAAGCCTGAGAACGCAGTGCTGAATTTGAGCCTTTAACACAACTCTGTGCCAGCCACACAGCTTTACCTCTTCTCTTTAGCTTGTTAAGACAGCACTGTTCTATTTTAAACAGGCCTGCCTGCTTGTGGCTACGTGACCCTCTAACACGGTGAAAGACAACGTCACGGTACAGATGAAAGTAGAATGCAGTGGGAACAGTAACTGAGAATGGCCTAGGCCATCGCTACGTCAATTCAGCACTTGTAATCTGCCTGACCTCATGGTCGCCGTCCTCATGCTCGGAGATTTGTCGCCGGGCCGTGAAAGCGTGCTGTGCCACCATATGCACTGACTGCCGCTGTTCCTCTTCCTCCTGCTGGTTCCTAATGGAAGAGAAACGCAACTTCTGTTCCAAATGTGGCCTCTATTCAAAGCTTTAGGACATCATAAGGAGAGCTCCACTTTCTCATTCTGTTTTCTAAATTAAATAATTCCATGATCAAGTCCCAGTCTGCCTTAGTACCCTCCCATCCCCCACCGCCTAAACTATCAGCTCAGATGAAATAACTGTGTCCTTTAAGACAAATAAAATTCTGCAACTCTAAACCATTGTATAATTTAAGTCTAAAAAAATGTATGTCAAGCATGAATATATGGCAGAAATTACATTTCTTACTGGAAGCAAATGAGAGAGAGAGAGAGAGAGAGAGACAGACAGACAGACAGAAGCAAAACAGAGAGACAGACAAATAGACAGACAGAGAAGGGGGGAAAGAGAGAAAGAGAGAGACAGAGACACACAGGCAGACAGGGAGACAGACAGACAAAGGAAAAACAGACAAGACAGGCAGATGGGAAAAACAGAGAGACAAACAGACAGACAGAGGAGAGAGAGAGAGAGAGAGAGAGAGAGAGAGTGCGCACACATACTGGAGCGTGGGTCTCTGCCACTGTGAAGTCCTGGTCTCATGGTTAACATAGAAGGTTCTGCCAAGGTTGTCCTGTCTTTCTTCCCAGCCAGGGGGCAGTGCTGGCAGCAGGGGCTGAGGACCAGCCATATCCTGGTTTTCCAAAAACTCCCAGCCCGGCTGCAGACAGACAATGACAGCAATGCCTTATCATATTAATGCCTTTAGTTCTGTGCGAGGCTCTTCTTTTCAAATCACACCTCCTCTGTTAGGTTCTTATGAAATGTATGACTTTGGTGAGGATGAGGACTTTGTCGCCTAGCTACATTCTCAAGAGAACATCTGCATTTTCGCTCAGGGGACAAATATAGTTTAGCCTTTAGGACACTGCGTTCCTAGGCAATACTCACAACTGAAGGGATGCACAAGAATGATGACAAGCTCCCAATGAAGATGGCAGCAGCAGATTACCACCTTCAAAATCCCTTTTATTCCCAAAGCAATCGGTGCATATTTTAGCACTGCAAACTTATAAGCCCTTCCGTGTTACATAACCACATGATGTGTCTGAACAACATGTACTACGACTCGCAAGACCACAAACATGCGTGGTTAAAAACCCCAAAACAACCTCCGAGGGAGAGAGGAGATGAAGCGCGCCGAAACCTACGTCAGACTCCTCCCTTTGCTCCGCACCGCCGTCTTCTGAAGAGCTGGGCCTTGGAAGGTAGGTCATCTTAAGGCGCAGATGACCCCTGACCCGAGATTTGTGACTACCAAGAAAGAAAACCCAAAAAGAATTTTTAAAACATGCAATATTACAGTAGACACAATGATAAATGTGAACTCCCCCCCCGCTTTCTACTGCTCCTGTGAGATGTCGCCGCAGGACATCGATCGGCATCTATTAACAATTTACACAAAGACTTGCCACAGGTTTTATACCGGATGCAATTCCTGACGCAAACCTCCCACTTTTTGTTTGGGCTCGGGACTGGCACTGGACATGCACCAGCTTGTGAAATATGCATATAAAATATGTTTTAAACCCCCTGCATACTGTACACATGCAGTATCACACATAACAGTATGCTTTATCATTGCTTTGAAAACACTGCTGACACAAAAGTACGTACCTACAGCTTATGCATATGCAATATTTATATTATAAATACGCACACATGTGTACATAAAGGTTTCCAGTTCATTACTTTATCACCCTGCTTGGACAGACATAATCATCCTGTGATCATCGTCAACAGTGGTTAGTATCTGCCCTGGCTGACACATTACAGGCAAGGCTCCCACTGATCCAAAACAAACACACTAATCAAGGTGAGAGGAGACGACTAATGACGTAAAGGGACTAATGACATAAAGCCGACCTCCTTGGATGAAGGAGAAAATCCTTAAACGAATGCGGCCTTTCGCTGTTAGGATTTTCTGTCTGGGGAAGAAAAAAATAAACACAACAGATACAGCCAAACGTGAGTTCTGAAAGTATACAATTATGCATCTTGCACTCAGTAAAAGTGCCTGTCATACACAAAGTAAAAGCATGACTGACAGTAATAAGCATTTGTGATTACTATGTGAGTGATGGTAATGAAAAGTAATCCTTAACGAGGGGAAGACTGTCTCCAGAACCCAAGTCTACAAGTAGGCACATTAACACTACACAGCTGAATCTGGTGGTGAAAAACAGAAGGGTTCACTGAGCTGGGAAACAGGCAAGAAATATTCAAGAATGACTTCTGATTTAACTTATTAAAAGACAACCGTCGGCACAGCTGCTGAACAGAAGCGTCCACAAATGTCATTCTTCATACGGGACAGGCACATAAAAACATCTATTTCATAAGCACAAATAACAAAAAATATTGTAGGTAATGGAAATATGACACTTTCCACTTCTTTTCCAAGTGAAGAAAAAAAACACACTACCAACAGTACTTTCCAAGAACCGTACCGGGAGCTGGTGTAAAGGTATGTCCACCTGCCCGAGGAAGTCATCCCGCGTCTGGAAAACATAGCAGATACAAAGAGGTTTCAGTGTGGGGCGTGTACCTGCTTGTATCATTCCCTCTCCTTTCACAACCAAAAGTGTACAACAGGAAATAAAAAACCCGTCAATCAGTGTGATGTGTGAGGCAGCAGGGGTACAAGTGATCACTGAGACAGGGTCTTAGGGTTAAAAAGGCAGAAGCCAAGTCTGAAAAGTCGAAAGGTCACAGGGGTTCAGGGAGCCGTGGGTACAGCAGTGTGGCTGTCAGACACACACGTTGAATATACATTTGTCACTTCAACGCCATCAGCAGTCCAGCTACAAATTAAACTCGGAAAGGACGACACTGCAACGGCCACCTGTTGACACTTCTTTCACTCGTAAAGAACGCTCAAACGGAATCTTGTAACCGATCACAATCTACGGTATGGAACTTGGCGGCTTCGTCCTCCAACAGCACTTTAGTTTGCACATCTGGCCGTTCCTTAATGATCTGGTTCGCGGTGCGTTCACTGTGAAAGAGCTGCAAAATGGCAAATTCCTGCGGGGCAGCCACTGGCGAGAAAAACACACATGCCTGCATGGGCACACAATCACATTTATTCTGCCCTTACTGGACCCCCACACACACACACACACACACACACACACACACACACACACACACACACACCTCAACTCCAAAAGACTAAGAAGGTTATACCTTAACATGACCCAAATCAACCACAACCTAACACAAGTCTGAACAAAATGAAACATCAACATAAACGATTTGGTTGTATTTTCATGAATATAGCACACACGTTATATGCATTTTATAGTCCACACATTATCACTGTACGTTACACTACAGTGTGCATTATAATAATTACATATATTGAAAAAAATAGACACACACTCAGTAGTGCTAAGGGTTGGCTATTCAATTTGTTGTTCATGTGTACTGTTTTCTGCCTAAAACACTCAACTTTTAAAAGGTTGTTAAAACACATTTGAGTGTGTATAACGTAAAAACTGCATGTTCAGTAACAATAATATCTTTGCGTAAGTAATTACATGTACTAAAATGAATAATACAGTGCTACACAGCTAAGCAAAATAGAACACAGAAACAGATAAAACATCCAATACAACTAAAAATATACAATAAATTATCATATTTCACTCCCAGAATGCCTTGCTCTGCCTACCAGAAATTTTAACATAGCGGCAGTGTCACTACAATATGTAAAAATGTTTCCACAGTTGTAATCAGTGGTAGCTAAATAACAGGTTAATATTGTCAGAGCAGCATGAAAAAAGGCATATTTCAGAACACAAAGGTTAAAAGAAAATTTAGAAATTAATTATAAAAAGAAGAAACAGTAAATACGATGTAGTAATTGTTAGTAACAAAATAAGACCAAAAAGTGATTACTGGCATATAACTTTTAAAATTAACATAGATCAACATAGATCATTTGTATGTACTTTCAGTTCATTACTTGTCAGTTTCACTGCCTTTCCTTTCTGTGGCTCGTGAACACAAGTATAAATCGTTCAAAGCATAATTAATAATATTGTACAGGTGGTGGTTATGTACCATACTATACACATGATTTAAAAAGGCTCTTTTTGACCTGTGTTATTGTTACATGTGTTATTGTCTTAAAGACGTTTGTGGTTTACATAGTGAAAACCGCTAGAATTTCTTAAATAAATTTATGAATTATAGCAACTCAATAAAGAGCAATAAGTCTTAATAACATGCTTGTGTATTTTGTTTTACATGTTTAAGGGTAGGAGTAACAGCCATGTTTCTGCTTACTTATGTATGTATATGTTTAAGTTTTACAAAACAAGTCCCATGAAAGTCAGTGAGATGCTGTACCAATAGCTCCCAGTATTAAGGCTAGAACATATACTTCTAAATGTCAATTTATTGTTAGTCAATAGAAATATGACTACTACTTAATACTTAAAATAAACAAGGTATTCCCTTCCTCAAAACCATGTTTATTTAACCCTTTCATGTATGAGTTATGAAAGCCACAGCAAGGTGTTTTTCTCAGTGTTTTTATTATTCTTTGGGCATGAAAAGAAAAACACCGAACTTAATATTTTTAACATGCATTTTTCAGGGAATTCTTCACATGTCCATACAGGTGGACTGAATGTGTTGGAGTGTTTAAAAAGCTGTGCACTGTAGTGAGCACTATGCATGAAAGGGTTAATTGCTAATATTTGTTTGTGGATATTGCCTGGCTACTTGCAATGATCAGTTTCATGAGGTTTTCCTCAACGGGCCTATCTGCTTTTGGTCCGTGCATGTTTGTCCATCAATCATCTGAGTTCAGGTTTAATTTTCTTCCACTTTCTAACAGATGTGTCTCCAATTAAAAATTTATAGACAGCAGTTCTATTACATACATGCTCTGAGTGAGCAATGACTTTAAATTAGCTGTGTACAGTTTTAGTTTAAAGGGAAGCCTATGGGAATAAATGCATAAGTGCTAAATTTACTTATACAGTACTAATGCAATAATTAAATTTGTATCCTTGAATGCATAATGAGAGATAATTAAAATTTTAAAACAAAAATAATTCTAAACAATATACATATGTTGAAATGTGGAAGTTGTACTACAATATATTGGCAATGACTTGATTTTGCACAGTCGCTTCTCACAAACTGAGCGCACTGTCTGCATATGCGCGTTATATTTGCGTGTGCATTACGTGGGTGTGCACATCATGCTCGTTTCCCTTTACATACCTAGGCTTTTTTCACACATTGTGTGTGAATGCTACTTGCATAAAAATATGGTAAATATCACTTAAATGCTACTTTCATTAAATGTAGGCTTTCATATATTCTCAAATCAAATACGGAATATGCAAAAAATACGGAATATGCAAAAACACTCTAAACTGCGGATTGGCAGCCGAGTTCCTCGTCAAGCGTAATCCCCTCACGGCCACGCAAACTTCCAACACCAATAAATCCTGCTGTGAGGAAAGTGACCACCTTGTGCTGGTGCTAATTGGGGCAGCCGGGGCCTTTCTGACAACCTGTTAAACAGGGAGAGAAGTTCCGGCATCCAATGCTTTACAAATATGCTGGGGTTCTTGGGGGGGGCACCCAGGGAAGACCAACACAGTCCCCGCACCTTCGCTGTGCCCCCCGCCTGTATTTCAAAGCAGCAGCTTGCAGGCGGGATCAGCCGCTCCTCTAATGTCACCGTGTTAAATTTAAATCCACAGGCCCGAGGATCGCTGCAGAGGCACAGACTCTCTGGAGTCTGCACACATTTCAGAGGTTTTTTATAGCCCCCAAGGCCTCTTCTCTGCCTTACCTATAATTAGTCCAGGATAAATATTGAAACTGATTACACAAAGTGTTAACAATAATAAAAAAACAAATTACACTGACGATGCCACACACACACACAGATGCAATCCACAAACACAGAAAACACACACACACACGCAAACTCGCAAGCACACAAGTTTGTTCTTCAGAATTTCTGCGACACATTTTGTTCTTGTTATTCATTTATTTAAAGCTCCGACACCATTAAAATACTGCACTGCAACTTGACACCTCTGAAAGCTCACTTGGACTCATTAAGGCATGACTAAGCTGTGGCAACGGCGCAGCCTTCCCATCGCGGTGCTGAACCGGCACAGAGCGGAGACGGGAGACGACTCAATAAGCACATGCGCTTTAGCGCGCGCGCGCCGCGACGTCCGTCACATCCACAGGCCTCCGCTGCTACAACATGACACAGAGTCAGAAATGGAACAGGGCCTCAAACGTTAGCACAAACAGCATCACATGTAAGCTTCAATGAACTGAAAGTAGTGTACTAACAGGAGCTGTGATTTAGAATTTAGTACCGATCTAAAGTTGCCTTTCAAAGCCAATGGAAACTAACCTCTGCCATGTCCACAGCACCGTACTAAACCGGCTCCCAGTTACAGCAAGCGCAGAGTAACAGCAGCTGCCCTATACAGGTGACTGGAACAGGGGACCAACTTAAACCACTTCTCCATATGGTGAACAACACAAAGCAAAAAGGAACACCATGTTAAAGAAATGTATTAATGCATTATCTTAATATTTAAAAAATGCTTTGAAGGTCAGGAGAAATATAATTTTTTTGTTCAATTAATTGAAAAAAAAATTTTTCACTTCTGTTAAAAAAAAATGCATATCAGTTATGAGTTTGCCTCTCCGCAAATGATTTATCAAGAGGGGTGCGTTTCCTTACTTGTCCACAGTTTCTTGTTCAATAAAAGAATAAAAGCTGTAATGAGTGCTCAGTTTCAAATGTACAGCAACAGTGCTCAGTAATAAGTATGTTCCTACCCCTCCAGTAAATGCTATCCTAAACAAACTTTCAAAAATGCATTTTCCAAATACTACATGATATACTTAAGTTGAAAACTAACATTACATTGTTAAATGTGAATAAGTAACACTGATAAGTAACACTGTATTAATTGCATATTACCATGGTCTATCTGCTAAATTAGAAATTATAAGAAAAAAATGTTGCTAACTAACACAACAACAACGTCCAGCCCTGTGAAATGAATTTAACAGGAATATGGCTGAAGTCAAACTTTTGTGCACATTTATCCAAGCTGGAGATAATATGGCAGTTTCTGGAGATCAATTAAACCACATCTTTGTGCACAGCTGCAAACTCAGCTTTGCCATTTGCTCCATGTCTGTCACCACAAGAAATTATCCTATTCGACAGGATCCGTGCATCGTCAGGAGCAACCCATAGCTAATTTTCAAAACCCACACGTGCAGTGCCGCACAGCTAAATGATCTCCACAAAATCCCAACTGAATCAATGTTTGCAAAAATTTACACATGTCTAACTTCAGGCTACATATACAGTACAAGCAGCAACAAAATGACACTTACACCATGAGTGGGGTTGTGAAGGAGGTGCAGCAGTAAAAAAAAAAAAACAAGTAAATGAAAATACGACTGTTGACAGCTTTTTAAAAGTCATATAAAGACAGAAAGCCCTACCCTCTGGCAACCAAGTGAACTCAAATCTGAGCCGTTAAGGCGGAGGCAGCACTGCAAAGCAACACAGGTCAAAAACAGCACAAACCCTTTGTAACATTATAGAAGATTTCCTTTTCTATCAAATGCTGTCCAAACAGCGAGCTGAGTGTTAAAGGGTTATCAAGGTTATGGGTGAGTAAAACCCACACAAAACGTTCAGTGTACAACACCTCACTACCAGTTTTGTTTGCTTAGCATCCAGGACAACCGATAAGAGTTTATGTGACTTTGGAAGGGAAGGAAAATGGAAAATCCCTCAGCACACACAGAGGGGTGAACACAAGGCTTACCCTCATATCTGTTACAAGGCAGCGTGGTGCAAGATGAGTTCTGCAGCTCCTGTGCTCACCCCTGGGCCAGCCAGGGGCCTTGCCTTCCAAGCCGCGGCACACGTGGATGTGAACGTGTGGAAGGCCGTAAATGCCACCGCAGCGGATGGGGCTGGGCACGTGGCCTGAGAGGGGTGGCCGCGGCATCTCTAGAGACACGCTCCTCTGCAGGGCGTGGTGGTGGCGGCAGCAGCACAGCCCTAGTGGCTCCTCAGATGCTCCTATCTGACCGAAGAACTGACTCTTCTCGGCGGACACGCGCAGGGGCAAGCACGCCGACGTGCTACGGTACAGTTTTGCGTGCCGGAAGCCATGCTCGGGTTCAGCTGCTGGCGCATGGACAGGAGGCGCTGGGTAGCCTGTCCTCCCCACTCCGCCCTCGAGTACGTGCGACTGCATGAAATTCAGCAACATGCCGGAGCGGCGGTCCAGCGTCCGACAGCCAGCCCCGAGATCCTGCTCGCGTTCGGCAGCCCTGCAAAGGCCGGGCTCACGCACTGTGGATATACCGCACTTCAATGGCTGCAGCTCAGCGACAGCCATGGCAGCAGGCTCCTTGGGAACAGCAGCATCGAGGCTCAGCCTGGGCTGCTGGCGCACCTGGGGGGCACTGGGTGACATTGGCCCAGGACCGAGAGGGGAGGCAGGTGGCGTGACGCATGGACTCTGGGGAAAGATGACGAGTGACGAGCAGCGCCTCAGGGGTTCGCGCGCCCTGCCGCGGACCGCCAACCTGTCCACCACTTCCGGCTCAAAGATGCTGCTGCTGCTGCTGCAGTAGCCAGCATCACTCGCCGGACCTTGCTCCTCATCCTCGGCGCCGTCCCCTGTCTCATGCTTCTCAGCTGCCACGCTCGGTTTGAGGGGCTGCAGGGAGATCTGCACGACAGTCTTCTTACTGGCACTGCTAAGCTTGGGGACGAACAGTGCCGAGCGATGCTGCCAGCTGCCGTACTCGGATGACAACGGCGGGAGGCTCAACTGGCCTGATGCACCCTGTGGCTGAGCGCAGCCATCCGCAGGGCCAAGAGCAGAGCCGCCCAGGCCAGCCTGCTCCCTCAGACTACAAGAGTCAGACAGTGGGTCCGTGTTACTCCTCCTGGTGGCAAAGTGTAAGCGGAGGCGGCACGCCATGACTTCCTAGTGCCCACGTGCCCAGGTTGCTTCACGAGACATACCAAACTCCGTCCAAAAATGACAACGACTTAAAAAATTATACAAAACACAGCGAGGAATGAAGCAGCCACTGCGGATCTTCCTGTGCAATTGCAGTCATCAGCAGCTGTTAAAAGCCAAAATAACTCCGGAGAGAATATATATTCCTACTGCCAGCTTGGGAGCTCCAAACCACAGCGCGTTAGGCTTAACTCTAATATGAAAAGTGCATAAACTCAGAAGGATAATAAAAAGGACCAGAATAGGCTCCATCCCAAGAGGTGCCACGCTTGCCCCGCTTCCGAGAAATCCATTGCTGAAACAGCTTGGCAGCAAAAGCTGAACCTGAAGCAGACCTCTTCAGTTGCGTTGCACTCTCCAGTGTCCACAGGCGCACTCCTAGCACTGCCAGCACAGCCCTCCCAAGCACACCAATGACACAAACAGGCCGCTCTCATTTCGGGCTTGCGGCTCCTCCGAGCGCCGCTCCCCAGCTTCGTGCCAGCGCGGCTGGCGAGTAGTGAGCTGCGTGAAGGACGGCCGGCAGCTCTACAGTTCTACCCTCCGCTGTGTCGCTGCTAATATTTTTACCCACCGGTGTAGAATTACAGGAAATCGGGAGGAATGAGGCCAGGCATAACTCGGCATTACACATGAGGATCGCCTTTCCAAATAGGCTCTACCTTGGGAAGCTAAGGCGGCACTTGAGACACGGAGGGTGCTACTGGCAGCTAAAAGGGGCGGCGGGGACAGACGTAGACGTGGCAATGTCTCCGCAGCCCCTATGCCACCTCACTCAGGAAACACAGGTAGATCTACAGCTGAAAAGCCCAGGCTCAGATAAGCTGGGAGAGCCGGCCACTGTCCTGTTCTGTACGGGGCATGGAAGTGTGCTAATCAAGCGGGCACAGGTCTGAGTTCCTGCTGTCTGCATTCAGAATATCAATTTATACGATGTCTTAATGTAAACATTAATAGTGACATTAGACACCCCTGTCATTTGGGAATTGCATGCTGGGCACAATGTCTGTCAACCACTGTTCACAGACTATGACTCATAAGAGCTATACAAATGGCCAGTCATTTCCACTGTTAGCAACTTCCCACCACTCCTTTGACCATGATGTCCCCATGAAAGGCTGTGGCATCAGGAGTCCGACACCACATGCAGAGTATCCGTAACAGACATGTCAGAGCAGGACTTGAGGCTTCTGTCATGCTGCCATATGCACCTCTAGAAAGATGTATGAATTCAGCGCAGACCAGGGTCATCATACCTCATCCCAGCCATCAAGGCATGGAACGTTAGGCAGCAGTGTGAGGGCGGAGCGGAGCCACACAGACACACCCAGTCCACACCAATAATTCAATTCAATTCAATTCAATTCAATTCAATTCATTTTTATATAGTGCCTTTCGCAACAACATGCCTCAAAGCGCTTTACAGAGAAAGTTGAAGAAATCAATACAAATGAATGAAACTGACAATAACACTATCCAGACTAAAACTCTGGTATAGTACACACAATTTTCCATCTTCCTAATGGCAATAAGTACAGAAAAATATTCATGAGTCCTGGTTCTATAAAGTATATTACCAAAAAAATATACATTTTAAAGAACATATACTGTATATATGTATACACACCGTATATTTTGGCTGAGTTTATAGTGAGCATATCACAGAACTCACACTGGAATACTGTTAAACTTCAATGGAAGCCATAAAATCCACATGCTATTCCTGAGATCACATAATAAAGAAAAACTTTTGCTGATCCTGCTTAGATGGTCACGTGCTAAAGCTGTGAATACAATTACTGTTTTCTGTTTAAATATGACACTCCTTTAACACCATCTGCATGTAAGTAAAGACTTAAAAGTTGAGGTTTTATTTCAAAAAGATTGTTTAAATACAAACTACTACTTAATTAGGCTAAATTTTTCTGACAGCGTTTACCCATTTGCTAACATATTAGTAAATTAGTAAACACAACACAAAAATTTCTCATTGTTCCTCCCCACAAAACCACAATAAAAAAAATGTTTACATACGACTATAGCAAAGTAATAATGCACTAATACAAGTTAGGTGGCCTTGCAGAAAAAGGATGTTATTGTACATTGTTGTACTGACTTGTTACAGCGACATTTAGCAGATCATAACCAATTTTCAAAGTCTGGTTATGCTGGGAACGCAGCTGACAAAGTCACACTGACGAGGCAAATAAAGAGCCTTACCTTTTTTATTCCTTTCTTGTTAAAATGTTGACAACTTTCCTAGTTGAAATTTCACTAGTTCTTTTTATCAGTTAATTTAAGTTTTGCCTTAAAAGAAATTCAGTGTGTCATTTTTGATAGATGGGGTTGTGTAATACATGTTTAAAAAGAATTAGAGAAATATTTTGGTCTATTTGTATTGTTTAATGCAAGCGGCAAACAAGTTTCATGAGACCTTTTAATGGGTACCACTAACACCACACTGTCCGCATGTGGACTTGAGTAATCTGGAAAAGGGATAATGTTTTCAAACAGGAAAAAAGAAAAAGAAAAAATGCAAAGGAGTATGCATAAAATTTTGGATCCAAGGGCAAACCACATTATATCGTAATTTGTGTTAAATCAGAATTTGTGTTATACTGGATATGGACCTTGTCAACAGCAGGAATACAGTAGCTATGCATTACAAACAAGTTTTGCCTTTCCTTTTTTCATCTCTGTGGTGCTGTGTTTAAAAAAAACTACATTTTCATCAAACAAAAATACTTATGATTTTGCTGAAACCCCAGGGTTTATGTACCGTTTACGATAATTTAGAAAGGTATGCAAGCACCAAGTTGGGGCTCTTTTGAAAAGCACCACATGGTCATTGGAAAGTACAGTGCTGACAATGAGTGTTACCATTCTTACACTCCCTGGGGAACAGCCCACGGGTTCCTCTTTACCTTTCCTTTTTCAGTTTGGACAATCCCCAAAGGAGCACAGTCATTCCTGGCAACGTAGCCAGCCAGCAGCCTTTAAATATGTATTTATTATATAAACACACACACAGATACACATACAGCTTTTGTTTCCTTAAAACTTCCTCCACATAAGCCCGACAGTAAAGCCTTTACTCAATTTATAAAATGGCAAAAAAAAAAAAAAAAAAAAAAAAAAAATGAAATTAATTAAATTAATAAATAATTTAAGTAAGTCCTGTACAAAAGTCACATTCGATTTATAATGGGAAACAAAAAGATACAAGTTATACATAAAGAAGACATAAAAAAAA
>JABJVR010035091.1:0-33524 GCA_025773905.1 Chitala chitala
AATAATTTAAAACAACCACACAAACTAAAGAGATTTTAGTGAAAGAAAAATTTAAATTAAAATAAAACCCGCTACACAAGCACAGGGAGAACATGCAAATGCCACACACACAGGCTCAAGGCAGGAATCCATCCCCAGGCCTGGAGGTGTGAAGCAACAGTGCCAACCACCACGCCACCATGCCACCAGTGACAGAACAAATTAAATTTAATAAACAACAGAATTTACATACCTCTATGTTCACTAAATCTCTAATTTTCTTTCTTTTTCGGCATTGAGCCCCTGATGACTTTTGCATCTTCATCTTGAAACACACTTCTCCTTTCCACCTACTTAATTTGAACTGAATTAACTTTTATTGATGTTACCTGGATGACAGCGACCTCGGTACCTTTCCCCGCCCATCACAACAATTAGCTGATCAGTGCCGGCATGACCATAGAGGGCGCAAGGAGCACCGTCGGAGGCTATGGCTTTACATTTCTGTTTGTATTTGCGGGCGGAACACCATTCACATTTGCGTTCAACGTAACAGCTGGCGAAACAAATTGATCATTTTCATAGCTCAGGGAAAGGTGGACAAGGGAGGAGGAGAAAAGAGCGCTCAGTGTCTCCCGTCCTGTGATTGGTCACTTTCGATGCTCATTTTTGGAAGATACAGAAGCAGAGACTGAAGGATGTGGATATGTGAAGTAAGTGATTTTTAACAATGTAATTTTATTAGATTGTTTGTCAGTGTCTTTCAAACGTTTAACATCTAGGCTTAACATAACCTATAAGTGTTTTTACATTCATATGGGAACAGGTTAATCAGCATATGTAGCTAATGCATTGCCTAGCCAGTCACTTTGAACTAACTAGCAGAGGTAACGCTAGCTAATTCTACAGTTAGGATCGTGTCTAAGTGGTTTTCTGGCTGATGTTTAGTGTAATGGGACCAATATAGCGAACTCGTTTTCATTAACTAGGCTTGTGCAATGTATAAAAATACTTAGATCATTACAGTTGTAAGGGGAAGGAAAATATCACGATGTAAATAGTGCACGTCATATGATATTAATGAAGGATCATTTGTTTGTTATGGTTGCATATTTTTATATAATTTTATTTAATTTGCAGATTCCAGTACAGTCCAGAGGTAAACTGGTGGGCAGGTGACTCTACCACCTGGCACCCCAACACTGGAGCAAAACATGGCAAGGTTTTTAAAAGGGCATTTAAAACCTCAGATGGCCTGGGAAGAGGTCCCTCTCACCACGGCCATCTTGTGGAATTAAAAGTATCAGCAAAAAAATTGAAACATGCATCATGTTTATTACCAATAGTATTCTCTGTCCTAATAGTTACCAGTGTGTATCACGAAAAACATATCATCCCTTTATGTATTGGTATTGATTTAGTCATTAATCATAACAATGTTTTAAGTAACGTATCTACATTAATTTTAACTTGACCTTATTTTTTTTCCTTAAAATGGTACATTTTCTCAGTTCAAACATTTGATTTGTGTTCAGTCTTCTATTGTGAATAAAATATGGGTTTACAGGATCACTGCATAATTTATTTTTTTTTTGTGGATTTTAGTGTCCCAAATTTTTTGGAAATGCGGTTGTAGAAAGGTAAGCATTAAATTGTGGAAAGGTTTACATTAGGCATTGCCAGCTAGTGTGACTCATACGCACTTTATTCAGTCTTGGTTATGAGCACTTCGAACAGCAGCAGTCAGTAGCTCAGGTGAGAACAGGCTGCATGCATTATTACATGTCACTGACCTTCACACTCTGGGCTGAAATTTAATTTCTACATTGGATTGCTCATACGTGTTTGGAAGACGATGGCTGACTGGAGCTTTGATTAATTTCGCTGACAGGTTACTAGCTTGTGCATACCCTGGGGCCATTGTACGGTGAGGTAATTCTACTGAGACGGTTTAGCTTGTCTTCAGGGAAGAACTTGGGATTTAACCATTGGGCTCTTCTGTTTAACAGATCAAAAATCCTTCATTCTCCTCATAGGATTTTGCTTGTGTTGCAACAAATCTCTGGAATGAAGCTGTATGGTGTTGTGTGTGTGTGTGTGTGTGTGTGTTTGTTTTTTTTTATTTTAACAAACTGTTTAATAGGAACGGGATACCTGCAGAGAAATGTTTGTGCCAGAAGGTCTGAACAAGGTGAGCAAACGATGTTTTTAAAGATTAGGAATTTCAGTTAAATTTAAAATAATTGATTTTAATAACATGAATATTTCACAGAGCTCTGCACTAGTTTTGTCTGACCCTGCTTTACCTACCATTGTCTGAACAGATGCCAACTGGTGCCAACTCTGTCTTGTTTTATTTTGTTACAGTCAACTTATGTTTGAGGAGTGCCTGTCAGAGGTTATGTAACATACTTGCTATGTGGCCATTGAGATCCTGTGTCATGTCCAACACCACCTGCATTCTATCTATTGTTAACCATCCCCTCCCAATTTGCACATCAAGACATTGTGAGAATGTAGAATTTAGAGGATTCTTGCACTACAGACTGGAGAGGATGAAAAAGCAGATGCTTTGTGCAATCTTAATTGAAAATATAAGTATCAAAACTTGTTTTGTGCGTGACTGTTTCCCACCAGTTACTCCCATTGGGTCTAATTGACCCAAACGTTATCTACCGTATACAAATCTGTAGGGGGGTGTAGAATGAGTATTGAATTAAAATGGGTTCTTTTACATGATCTTCAAAGAAAATGAGCCAAGGACACAGTTTCAGGGTAAAATATTTGTTCTATTCTAACATTTTTTTTCAGGACACAGCACCAGGCTTAAAGTGGGCCCTGCAGGAGCAAGTTCTCCCACAGACAGAAATGGAGCATAGGAAGGAGGTAACCCCAAGGTGGCGCAGGCCACAGGAGGAGATGGGGATCCCTGACCCCAATGACCCAGGTTGAGGCGTGAAAAGAAGGCGCCAGCTTGGATGACAGATCGAGTGCTATTGACTTGGGGATGATGAATCCTTTCTGCTAACTGGGGGGGGGGGCAGTGTAGTGAGAGGCTCTTACGTCCATGGAATACTCAAATGGGTGCAGTTCAAAGAATATACACCTGTGAGGGGGGTGCCACACATATGGAGGACTGTGGAGGAAATGCACAAGAGGAACTTTTTTGTAATTATGGGGAAAATTATATCAGTCCCTTGAAGACAATAAGCTTGGCCCAGGGACATAGGTAGATAACAGTGGGGGGTATATGTGTTAAACAGAGAGGGCCCTATGGTGTTATAAGTTTTAGTGCCAGACGTGTAAAAGGGCATACACACATGCATGAGCGTGCACTTGGACAGCTGGTTAATGCAAGAAACTTTGGACTCTGGTTCCCTCCCTGGGATTGTAGGATCATGTCTGGGTCTGTTATATCCAGGGGAATATTTTAGCTCTTTTTGTGTTATATAATGTTTCATGTTTCTGTGTAACCTGTGGAGAAACTAGCATAATAAATTAAGGGTGAGAGCAGAATGTAGCAGGACCATTTTTGGCTCATATTATTGTGGTATTACATGAATGTTTGTTTTGTAGTCTTGGTAAAGAGAGCACTGCCCACTGGAAGTGCTTGCTTGATAAGATTATGAATAAATAAAGTTGAAAATTACAGTAGTGCTTGGCAGTTTGCATTTCTCTGGACCTAATCAGAGGCTTACAAATAGGTGGTGGCAGTGGCATTACTGAAATATTCACTACAGCAACTACTATGATTTCCGTACAGAAAAGCTAGCATTACGGAATTGCCAAATGTTTATTCTAAAAAAAAAAAAAAAAAAGTTATTTTTCCTACTTAAACTCATGCCGAACTTCCCATTATAGGTACGGTATATGGCAGTAATTATGACATGATTCAAGAACAGTGCAAGATGTTTATTCACTTAAGCCACAGAAGCATTTTGTCATAGTTATATTGCTGAAGTGTGAATGCAGTTTCAGCTTAGTGGTACTAACTAGGGGGGAAAGCAAAGTAAACAGTACATGGTTCTACTGTAAACTGACAAGCCTTCATTTTTATATACAAACAACCCAATCCCTTCTTTTGTAAACCTTTATCACACGAGCTTTCACATTAGTAAATTAGCACAGCAACAGATGTTTTTTCAAAAGATGTCCATTTCTCATAACTGCTTTTTGACATTTCAGGGTAGTTTCACATCAGCAGAGTAAACTTACATTAGGCAGTGTTAAAAATAAAAACGGCAGGGGAGCCAAGTGTTTTGTGGTTTTAAATCACCACAGTTCAGTTTCAGTTGAAGTTGATGCAATTTTACTTTCCCAGCATTTTAAACATCAAGGTACTGGCACACTAATACTTATATGAATATATACTTGTAGTTGTACTAAAAATAAATCTCTTTCCAACAAGTTTCTTGAGCACAGAAAACTCCTTTGAAAAGCATGTTTCTAAGTGCACCTTTCACAACAGATGTGCATCAACCAGAATGGCTAACGTGTCACAGCAGTCGTTTGAATCACCTGCAAACTACAGCCAATGAAAAAGTGAGAAGAGGGGGGAAAATGTTACCTCAGTGATAAAGCATTGCTCAGTTTGTCACAAAGGACCCCAGGAACATACGATGAACACAAACTGACAAATGAGTGTTCTGTTCTGTTGTAAAATGTAATTCAAAGGTTGTAGTAGTGTGAAACCGTGATAAATTTGACAAAATCTTGGCAAGTGACCTCAATATATTTGCATTTAGGCAGCATTTGGGGGGGGTTTCCATTGCTTGTTCTATTTAAGCATTTATTACTAGATCAAAATGATGAAAAGGTGCATACATTTAATTGTCCAAACACAATGGAATGTACAGTGTGATGTACTCTTTCTTGCACAAAATACCAAAACTTTGTAATCCAACACACCAGTTCTTGCATTAAGACTGTAAAGATCAGATGAATTAATTCTTTTAGCCGTGAATGCAGTACTTGATAAAAGGTTAAACAACATACCTCTTGTTTCAATATACCCCAGCATCGCACTGGGAACCTTTCTTTCCCCTGTATTCCCCCCATTTGAGGGTATGTCAACAAAACCTTACTATAAACACTCAACACTACAGGATAATTCATCAGGATATAGACACACTGAACATATGCTAATTAGTAGACTAGGGCATGACTGACAGACTCTTCTGACTGAGAAGTCATGGCTCTTTTCCATTTACCTCTGAAACACTAAAAGAGCCTTGGGCTTAGCTGGCCAGGCTGTCAAATACTGGATCAAAACACACTGGATAACATACTGTAGTGTCTATATATTTTAATTGGCTGAAAAGAAATGAACTTAAGACATACTTCAGGTTTGACAGAATGAAAAGAAAAAAGGACCAGAAAAGCAAGATCAAGCAGCTGCAAGGTCAATCAGCTGCCTGTACTCCAAGTTGCCAAAGGAGGTGGAACAGGGAGCACCCCTAAGCCCCCAACTCAGCTCAGACATCCTCTAGTCATCCACGGTGATGTTGCGGAACAGGTAGGCCATGGACTCGCCGTTGTGGATGCGCCTGATTGCTTCAGCTAAGATCATGCTTACATCCACAGTCTTGATCTTGGGACACTGCAGCTTCTGTACCTCGTGTGGGACGGTGTTTGTCACAACCACCTGTGAACCCAGCCCCCAGGGACATTAGTTGTAAAGCAAAGCCAGACCAATGCATCAGTGCTGAGGGTAAAGCAGCAACAGCCCATAGTGTCACAAATTGTACTAGTAACATCACTGTAGTCTTATATTAACAAACTTTATACTCCATTCATTCAACATTACACATGCAAAATACACAACTATCCATCCATCCATCCATCATGGTAACCGCTTAGTCCTGGTGAGGGTCGCGGGGAAGGCTGGAGCCCATCCCAGAGCACATAGGGCGCAGGGACACCCAGGGCGGGGCACCAACCCACCACACGGCACGCACGCACGCACAACGGGCAATTTGGACACACCAATCAACCTAGGAGGAAACCGGAGCACCCGGAGAAAACCCACCAAGCACAGGGAGAACATGCAAACTCCACGCACACAGACCCAAGGCGGGAATTGAGCCCCAGGCCTGGAGGTGCGCGGCAACGGTGCTAACCACCACGTCACCATGCCGCCCTATACACAACTATGAACTTGCAAAATTTAAGCACCAGGCATCTGTCCTGCCATTTTTATTCTGTTGCTTAAACTGCAGTTAAATTTACATGACCAGTACCACATTATGGATAAAAAGACTTAAAATAAACCAGCCACAGCCGCAGTGTTCATGTTAGCAAGCCAACAGACCATAAACCTGCTTACTGCTGCCACAGTAGTCTCACCGTGGTAAGTCCTTCACTAGTATGCATATAATGAAATGTTTTCCCATATTAGGACTGCGCTAACTGATCAGCCACGGATCTAACAGTAATGGTAAAAGTAGTCTGGCTGCCTGGTGGCTCAATGGGTAGGACATCATGCTGGGATGCAGAGGTCTCCCAGTTTGAATCCCACCTGAGCACAGTACTCAACACTAGCTCTCTGGGCACTGAAAAATGGCTACCCAGGGGATGGGTTAAATGCAAAGAAGTAACTTCTTTGTAACATGTATGTGTATGCTTATTTGTAAGTCGCTTTGGACAAAGGCATGTGCTAAATGAAGAAATGTAAAAAAAATTAAAAGATTTTCACGTTCATTCAAAAGGTGAACTGCCCTCACATCTCATAAATCAATTCTTCAATGATGACATTAGTAGAACATAATGCCTCATTGTTCGAGCAATTTCTAAGAATTGTGACAAAACGTTTCTAAAGAAGCAGCCATGGGTAGGCCTAGCTATGCCCTGGCCTACCCAAACTGATTTGCAGGCATACCTAGTGAAATTATTGAAAATAGCCAGGTCAAACTCATACTTTGACTGTACACTCATTTTTGTCTGTTACGTGCCCCAGGAAACAGTTGCTGACTTACCTTATTTTAAAATTTTTGATACATGGAATTAAATTTGTGTAATATAATGACGGGTTAGACTGTGTGATATTATAGGGCAAGGCCTCTCACTGCATGGCTCACCAAATCTTACTGGCAGCTCCTCTCCTGTAGCCTGCTGCCCTCTCACAATGATAACTCCTCAACTTTGATGAAACTGACATATCGCCCAGCACTACAACCAGAGTTTTTAGTTTAGAACAATATGTAGGGATGTAACAATATATCAGTCCACGATGTGTGACGGTGCACAGTGACAATGGCATTGTGCTGCCTGCTTGCTATGTGATATTTTCATATAATAGAACATTACCAGCATTCACTGCCACAAATCCATATTTTAAGTTGACATATTTCTGAATTAATATGTTTTCATCTTTTTACTGTCACCCTTGTCCTCATAATTCACTGATTATCTTTCAGCAGCGCTAGTAAAAACTTGCTAATGCAGTGCGTTTCTTCATTTTTCCTACTGGGACTAAGTGCTGACAACTCACTTCGACATATAGTATCGCAAAATAGATTAGTTCTTGTTTTCTTTGACCCATCAAATTAATTTAGGGAAAATGTGTGTTTTGTGGAACTTATTTTCAAGGTTGTATGCAATAAAAAAGGGCATTTTTATGAAAAAATGTGTTTTGCAATTTATACACCCACTATTTACAGGGCTTTCCTGGTCGGTTCACGGCACATGTTAGCCCATGGCCCGGTATCAGTCCACAGACCAGTTTGGTAAACTGTGGCTTGCACAACTCACAGCTACTAAACACCAGTAATATCACGCAGTATGTACAATGCCACCAAAAAAAAAGCTCCAGCCACACTGTCTGTGAAGAATATACTGCCTCAGAGACATGTTTGCTCTGAATCTCGTGAAAAATGTAATCGTGAACCTAGTAGAGCGAATCAACTCACGATATGGTTTAAGTGCATCATTACATCCCTAATGATGTTTTAAAATAGGAAAAAAAGCAATTATTTTCATCTGGGTAATTATAGCACGCCAGACACACGCTATATCAAACTACCCTGCCCCTCAAACACAAGCACACGGTAGCACGATGGCAGCTCACACATCAACAAATGAAGATCTCTTCTCTAAAACCAACAGCATCTCCTCAGTCATTTGGAAGTGGTGTGGTTACCCAAAGTCTGCAATCAGACAAACCACTGTCCATCATAATGTCTGTCTAAAGGCTGGAGGTTAAAAGCAGCAGTGTGACACTTATTTCAGCATCTCCGACGGAGGCACACAGCCAAGCGAAAGGAGTATGTGGTTCTGCCAGATGTACAAGCTAGTGGCAGTCCCGAAACACCTGCTAAAAGACAGGTAAGAATAATATTTGTCCTGGTACATAGCACGATTAGAAGGGGCCACAGTGGAAAGAAATTCCTGACGTTTAATATCAGCAGAGACATGGTGCCCATATATACAGCAGAAAAACCTGGGTTCATCCCAATTCTGAATATAATGAACTCCAGATATGAGCTACCAAGCCCAAAGTATTTGGCCAAAGTATCCCTGTACTTACAGAGAAGGAAAACGTGACTGTTGAATGCATAAATAAATCGTTAGTAGAAAAATCTCTTATTCTACAAAGTTATTCCTTCATATATGGCAACAATGAACTTAACTCCAAATTAACTTGGAAAGTTACACCTTATTAATCCCCATGGAGAAATTCATCCTTTGCCCCTTATACATGCTACATACCATGAGCAAGGTGCAGCCTTGATTCCAGTTCGAAAGTCATTTCACTATGTGTACACAAAGAAAGAAAAAAAAAAAAAAAAAAAAAAAAAAAAAAACCCACAAAACTTACTCTTTTTTTTTTTTTTTTTTGGGGGGGGGATATTTGAATACAGTTTTTTATTTTTTTTTTTTTTTAATAGTTTACACTTAAATGTATGATAAAAATATATATTTTAATATTTATGTAATATAATAATGCGCATGCTGTAGGTGTGTGGGGAAAAATGGAAAATTCATTTTTAAGCCACATTGTCCATCAATAATTCGTCGTGATTGGCATTTGGCTGCTCTTCTGATTTTCCCCCAGCTAAGGCAGCTCTTCCCCTGTCCTGGCATAAATTTCACTTGTTCTGCTAGTTTCAGCTACTGAGCTAATGCTCAATCGAAATCCTTATCTACATTTTATATTTGTATTAAGCAGAAAGAGAGCAGCAGGTAAAGAAAGGCTGTGCAAACAACTTTTAAGAAATATTAAAAGGGTATAGACAGCTGGTGTAGTAGATTTTGGCAGTGTCTATGACAGTGTTACTGCAAGACTGTTTAGGATTGCAGCTCCCAGAAGGAGCCCAGTGTCAGAGGATGATTACCTCATCGATGGCGGACTCCTCAATGAGCCGGGGGGCATCGGCAGACAGCAGGCCATGTGTGGCCATTATGTAGATCTTGTAGGCTCCCCTCTCTTTGAGGATCTCAGCAGCGGCTACAAAGTCTTCCACATCATCTATGATGTCATCCTAGCAATCAGAGCAGAAGTGCATAAATCATTTTTGTGGACATGCTTGGGCCTCATGCAGTACTGTTCACATCTGCAACCTCACCACACATACAAAACGGTTTAGTTCACAGATGTGCACCTCACTTATTCCTCATATTTAATTCAGTCTTTGTGTGTGGACTAAATACATAATAGTTGCACTGGTTCTGTTTAATCAACTCCAAAAGAATTTAAGTGAACAAAAGTAGCATCACCAACACTGTAGCTTTTAACACAACTTAACATGGTCAGGTGTAACACAGCAACATACAAAACAAGACACAAAAGGACAAAATATTCTTACGACTATGATGGCAATCCTGCCTCCCACATCTCCGACCACAGTGATTGGCGGTTTCTCCTTAGCCATCATTACTGCAAAACAGGACTACGAGTTACAGCAGTCTGACATGACAGGAACACACACACAAAATGGACCAGCAGCAACATTCAATCACAAAAAAATTCCAGTGTAGATTGGGTAAGATGGGCTGCAGAAAGCTTGGGAAAATAAATCAATTTTAAGTACACAATCAGTATCTGTTAGCTAAACAATGGTATTATCAACTCTGAGCCAAAGCTCTGGCCATTCAAAAGGAAAGCTAATATTTAGTATCTGAGTACATTCTGTTGTTATCTCCAATAACAATGTTAGGCTACATTTTGGATTATCCCTGGGTTTGAGGTAATTGTCAAAAGTGCAGCCTTCAGTTCAAGCATTAACCCACAAAACACATGGGTTCATGCATTTCCTCCCAGCAAAACATGTGAACTGGTCATATGAAAAGCATTAGTCAGGTTTACTGTAAACTGCATATGGTTGTTGGAGCATCGTACAAAAGTGGGACAGGACACTGAAGCTGAGCGAGTAACCAAACAAAACAGATTCGTACCAACTCCATTTTACCCCATCTACAAGTTTAAGGAAACCCTCATTGCAGCACGTGCCATGCAAAAAACAAAAATGCAAACAGTGTGCCCAGCATGACCAGTGAGACCTGTGTACGTGAAAACTAAAACTGAATGCAAATTGTAAGAGAATAACAAAAAGCATTTTCCATACAAAGTTTGGCAACAGCAATAAGATCATCCATTCTAATCCATTTCTGACAACACTAATCATGCAGGGCATGTTGGTGGAATGTCAAACAGTTAAAATGCACAAGAATCAAACCTCGTCTCAAGTCAACAGTTCAAAAAAGAAATTGTACAAAGAAATCAGGCTTGCCAACATTCCACACCAGGCCTCCATGCTCCTTAGCTGTAATGTGCCTTTACTCTTCTCCTTCACAGGAGAACACATACTGACACCACTGGCAGACACAGACTGCAAAAGGCTACTGAGCTCTGCTGGTCATTAGAAACACCACCATACAGCAGGCTGGATAATCACAGAGCCGCAAGCAGCGTACTGCAAATTGGTGCTTTAAACTGGCAAAAGGGCTTTTTTTTTTTGCATTAATCAGAACAGCCATTTTCTCCTAGCCTTATTCACATGTATTTAACGGCAAGCAAATAGTCTGGCTTCTCCATGAAATCTATTGTTTTGTACAAGCTTGTTATTTTCCAGCACTTATCTAGAATGTGCATAAGAGAGGCACTCAACTAACCGGAAAAATCAGCTGTGCTTCAGCACACAGGGAGAGTTGACAAGCCCTGTTGCTTTCTTTTTTCATTTCTAAGCGCTACACTTCAACAGAACTGACACAAACATAATTCAGAATACCACATGGAAAAGCAATGTGCATTTTTAGCTAACTGAATGCATGTTCCCAGAAATTTTGAGACAGGGCTAAACATATTACCAGCCAGTACTTGGTATTCTGGTACAAAGGTCTGGTGAAAGGTAGTGTTTTCCAGCAGAAGGCTGTCATTCCTGTTGTCATGACAATAGCCAATAGAGGCAAGTCATCCAATGGTGAGACACAGATCACTGTAAACATTACTGAGTAGTGTCCTCATTTTTTAAACCCATTACATTTTAAATAATCACGCCACAGTATATACACAGGACTTTGTAGGTAGACAGCCACAGTGCACACATCATGAAGATACACTTACAACCATGTAACCAATATCTTAACCTTGTACATTTCCCAAGTCATAAAATTTGAGGACGCTGTGGTTAACGAGTAAGCCTTGTGCAGCGGCGTCTTGATACAACCTCTAAAAATCACCCTGCCACTTCTACAACTTCAGCAAACACCCTGCATTATAAATAGGTACAGCCATTAGGGTTAATGGTGTAAACCAGGTTTCAGAAAGTTGTCTGTAAAATAGTGCAAATACCCATCATGTTACCCTAATGTGTACTAATTTCCTGCACGTAGCTTTATCAAAGATTTATGAAGCAAGGGGAGGGGAAACCCCAACATGATCAGTGGCAACTAAATCCCATAACTGGAAAAAATAAAACCTAAGCAATAGGTGAGAAATGCTTGTGCAATATGCAAGCACAATTTTTTTCCTGGCATTTCAAATTGCAATATTGTTCAAGTACTGCCACATTTTTGTAAAAGAAAAAACACTTATGTGAATTATCGGCATCATTAATCTGCAATCGGCAAAGGAAAAATTATATGGATCAACCCGTAATGCCAAGTACTACAGGTCATAAACTTAACACGTGTACACAAGCTGGCAGCACAATCACTTTGTTTTTGCTCACCAATGCTTACACTACGCAGTGACAATAACCGCGATCAGATGCACCTCAAATATGTCAAACGATAAGGGACCACAGTCACAAGTATGAATGGTTGCATGTTGGATGGTAGTTAAGTCAAGGTATTCCTGTACTTTTCTGAACTGAAGGTCTACACATTTCACCATTCATTAACTGTAAAAGCTCATATGCAAATAACTGAAAACATTACTACAGCACATATTCAGACTGTATTCCTAAATACACAAACTGCTAAATATGTGCAAATGAAACTGAAGACTTGTCGCCATTAGATCTCAGAATTAACAGATTTATGACAGCCAGCTGCCAGAAACAGGAAAGTATTTAGTTTATAGCAAGGTGAGGGAAAGTATAAATTGGCAATTCAATGCTGCTAGTAAATGAATTCACAATCAATAAGTGACAGTTCCATTTCAAGAGAGAACCAATCAAAAAGTATCCTAAAAGATTTTGTAAATGAGGGCTTTCAATCCAGGGCACACTGGACATTTCCTTGAATCCTGTACAAGATAAAAATATTCAGAGAGTTTGGCATTGCTTTGTCCAATCTAATTGTCAAGAAAAAAGATACATGTCATTACTCCAATTACAGTGTTATCTAGATTCAACATAATCAAAATCAACACAATTGTGCCAAACCTATTTCTGGAATTAAATGCACATGTGCCTTGTAAATAACCAACAAAAAGTGAAAAGCATTGTTAAATGCAATACTGCAAGGAATCTAAAAGAAGAACAAGTTACCAGCAACAGCTGTCAAAGTGTTTGAATAAGCAGCCCATTCAGAGTCCATTCTAAAATGGACCACAAATCACCCAGCCAAGACTTGATGATAGATGAGCAGTATTTTCAGGCCTGATCCTCTTTGCAGTAGAATACACAAGTAGCAGGACCTCAGAAAGCACTGGTGTAAGGTTGAAAGCCCTCAACCAAGAGCACATGCACAAGGTATGGAACCATCTGCAATTTTTTGACTCTGTGATCAAAAGCATAATGGAATTACTCTCATACTTGGGAGCTCTATGCCGGGGAACGGCGCTTGGTGCTTCCCTATTGCCAACAAATAAACGGCACATTAACAGATATCCACAGACATGACACACAGGACTTTAAAAAGCCTCCAGGTCTCCACACCAAAAAGGCATCTGTACATTAATGCATTTTTAGAATGTGTCTAGATGTGACTTTTATCAAATTAGTAACCTTATAAAATAAGCCACATATTTAACAATATTACTACTTTGCTGTGAAGTTGCATGCAGTCAGTTACTTGACTTTACCACTGTTTCACCCCACGCTGTTTATATGTGGAAGCTACGCACTGTCATCTCATTGCTATTGTGTATTGCCATGCTGGAAAAGGTAGTGTCTGAAAACACAGTGTACAGCCCTGATGGGGTCTTCAGTTCACCTGGTGCAGTGCCACAAGCAACTGCATACACAGTAAATCCTCGGGATAATGTTTACTACAAAGTGCAAAACCCACATGGCATGAAGCCACGTGAGAAACCACACCCTCCTATCTACCCCTCAAGCAGGAACATATAGTCACATACACTATGCTCAGACACCTGCAGATTAAACAAATCATCTATGAGGATTTTAAAGTCCTGTTATAAAACAACAATAAAAGACAGCACAGTTTTTGATCCAAGTAAGTTGTTTACATTTAATTTGTGGAGACATCTGGCATGTTGACCACACCCTCCAGTAACCTCTAAGGCTGCAGGTGCTCTACAGTCTGCATTACATACAGCCACTAGTCTACTAAATTTGAAGTTTTATCCTCCGTTAACAGTTAAGGCTCCGTTTGATCACAGTAGTTTCCCCCTAACAAGGACTGTAGCTTTAAATGTTCACCAAAATTCTACTTACTGCTTACCTCAAAGGAACTTGCAGTTCCCAGTTAAATTTTATACATAAGAAAATACATTTGAGCTTAAATACACATTTACATGTTTAGAAAAAATATATATTATATTGCCTGATGGCTGCCTTATGACCCATTGTTAATTGTACTTTTAATCATACTTAATTTAGGTTTGCCTGAGCTCAGTGCTGTAAACACAAAAACACTTACAAGCATAACACACTTGCGTAAGTTTTAATTACACAGAGAGCAATGGTCAAAGTGGTCAGCAAACATGTGTGATGCCCATTTTTGGAACCCGATTAAAATATAACCAAGCAGACCAACTGTAGTTACTCAGATGGAAGAGAAATAAAAAACAAATACAAAATCTTAACAGGGCAACGGAAATGAGGCTAATTAAAGGTGAACATGGTCCTTTCAACCAACAACATAGAGGACTCCTCACTAGAAGTCCTTAGCTGGAATGAGGGTTGGATGGTAAGCCACTGTAATGTCACCTGTGTTTGTGAGAAAGGCAGACAGACACACAGAGACAGAAAAGCAGACCAGAGAAAGAGAGAGCCTGGAGCGTCCCAGGGGACACAGTACACAAAGGGCCTCTTACACGGTAGCTCCAGACCCAGATGCCCTGTTGTGTTGCGAACTGAAGGAGGGGAATGACGACCATCAGCCATGTCAGATTCGGCACACTGAGCCTCCCCATGCATCACAGCCAGGCCTAGTCTCAGTCTCTCTGCATATGACTGTGCCCTGAAAGGACACACCACACGTTAGTCAGTTACAGGAACACGACACCCCCCCCACAGGTCACAAAACACACACGTGAAATTAAGCTACACAGAGTCCACACGTTTTCCAATCTCCTCATTACCTCTTGGCAGCCGACGGAGATTTAGCAACTATAATGGCATTTCGATAGTCTGGAATCTGTAAGCAGGGTAGAGAAAAATGGTAAATTACATCAAAGTTTATTTAAAAGAAGTGACAGGACACATTGTCACAGTGAACATTCTACATCAAAGTACAGTAATAAAAAGCAGCCATATCAACAGGAACTGAGTTTTGCCAGTTACCTCCTCCTGGATGTACTGAAGTAAGAAAGGTGAGGCTCGCAGGTTATCCACAGGAAAGCTAAAGAAGCCCTGAATCTCCTTCTGGTGCAAATCCATAGTGATGATGTGAGTTAACCCTGCAGGAGGCCACGCCAGCCCACGAGTGTGCCAGGAAAGAGGAGAGGTGTCCACAGGCAGCAAAAGGGCAGAACTGGGATTAAGTTACCGTTAGATTGCACCACCGCAGGCAGCTGCTTGCCAAGCCTTGGGTTAGACACTATGCCAGCGCCGGGCTAACCAGACACAGTAACAGCGCTGCAGCCAGACACATGCATCAGCAATGTTCAGTCAGGGAACATTCACACACCATCCCAAGCAATGCTGCCTAATCATCGCTGAATATACCTAGCCTTACATCTGAAGGCTGCTTAAAACACAAACACCACATACAGCACCATACTGCAACTATGACAAAAAGTTAAACACATTAATGACCTCAGGACACTTTTGCACACTTTGCAATATGGTTCAACACTGGTTTTGATATCACTAATATACCGATATTACACACGTAACATAAAAATATATAAAAAAATATATACATTTGATTGGTAGAAGCTCTGCAAACTTATGAGTTAATAGCCATAAGAGGTCCTAACATCACTGTACACCCATAGAATTTTAGAGTTTCACTTCAGGGGTTCCGAATGGTTAAGAGAGAAAAAAAAAAAAAATCCAACTGACAAATGTAAATGTTTCCAAACTGTAATGGCTGCAATGACAGGTGGTCACGTCTTACCTGCTTTGGCCAGCATTGAGGCCAGCAATTTGCACACTATAGAGCCCCTTTTCCTCATTTTGCACTGCTTGCTATAGGGAAAGTAAGGTATGACCCCAATAATGTTCTTTGCACAGGACGTTTTGAGAGCGTAGGCCATTACCAGCAGCTCCATGATAGCAGTATTGACATCTCTATAAAAAAGGGGGAGATTTATGATTTCTAAACTGAGAAAAAGTCAAATTAGACAAGTGCAGAATTTTATCTGTACGCAACTCCATTTTTCTGCTATCCATTACCATTATCTGATTCACTATATTAAACTGACTCTCATTCAGACCCATGACATGAAGAGTTTGTTTACAGCATAACTGCATGATGTTTTCATAATACTTCAGCCACCATCATTAAACCCCCTGACAGCACAATACACTACGTCATGAGCCTCATTTAAAGCATGCAAACAGACAAGCTTTGCACTGTGCTGGAAAAGCCTTGACAAAATTGGGAAGCCCACAAAAACTGAGTGCCACAGCCCTCACAGCAGACTCCTGAACACGGCCATTAGAAAGGGAGAGACACCATTCTGCCTTCACTGACCAGCACAAAATCTTGTATAATACAGCACCTCTTCAGCTTGACAACAGGTCATGGTAAATGCCTAACAAGCTACCCATCTTGCACAGCGTCTGTCTCTGGCAGGTGGTGCATACTTTAAATGTGGTCAGAGTAACCTGCAGCTGGTCCAGATTTCTGGTACACATGCATGAACATTTAGTGCATGGTAACCTGGTATCAATACTAATGGTGTGGCAAGTGAAAATCCAAGACCCATAGTATCGATACTGAGATGAGAGCATCGTAAATTGTACGATGAAGCTTGATGTTATAATATATATATCACACAGAATACATATGTGCTATTTTGCATATTTACCAGGCAGGATCTGCATATTTAGGCAGGACAACCCCCAACCATCTACTATTGTGAAAAAGTCTTATAAATGAAGAAAGAAGGGGGAAAAAAAAGATCCTCTCACCTAGGGATGGTCTGGATGATGAAGATGTCTTGCCCACGGACTGATTCTTTCACATCTACTCTAGTTTCTAAGGCACAAGGGGGGGCACAAAAAAAAAAAAAAAGATTTAAATAAGCATTTATAGTAAAGCAAATTTCAACCTCTAGGACTTTGGAAGCTTGGAATAATTTGTAAGTACAGACAAGAACACAATACACAACATACCGCGATTCGACTCTTGATAGACAACTGACTTCCCCAATTCAACACCAAGACGCCTGTCAGGAAACACAAAGAACACAGACATTAAAAGGAAGCCAACAGGACTGACAAGCACAGCGGGTTTCTATGAAGCATTTCTTCTCAACAAAAGCATTCTGCAAAGCACTTAAAACAGTGTATTCAAATTAGGGATGTAGACGAATATTCGAATAACGAATATTCATTTAACTTTTTACTATTCGAATGTTCATTTCTGTACAGCCGGCTTTCCTTGTGTGAAACACTTTCATTCGTTTTCAAACATCGCATCAAACAGGCAATTAAATTGTCATTAACACTAACAGCTAAAATAGCAATGTAACAATAAATTCCACTTCAAAAAGTTCTACTTCTACAAAGTCAAGGCATGTGGCCAGAGTGACTGAAGCGGATGTTAAAGGATAGAGCAGCACTAGCAGGCAGTAGCAGGCTAGCAGCAGCAGGTATAGCGAGTCTGCCTGTGCTACACAGTCATCATTGTATGTCTGTTATGGGTATGTATCGCGGGCGATGGGTTCGGCCAAACACATCAGGGCCCGCAGGCATTCCCAGCCTGCCCCTTCCCTTCCCAATGCTGACAGGTCACAGGTGGTTCGCACGTTGCGATTGTGTTCGAGGTGTTGATATTTTATAATGGCCCGACAACAGTTTAAAAGCGAAGTGTGGCAGTTTTTCGATTTGAAAAATGCAGAAGCTTGCATTGAATTGTTGGATTGAGTAAATTGTATGATGAAGCTTGACGTTTTATGCCATTTCGCAGGGGCATGTACAGAATTACCTGGCTCACCTCAACTTATCTCCATATGAACAGTGCACTAAGTGGCAGGTGGGATCACATTAGTTATAATGAGGTGCGACAGGAGAAAACGTACCTCTCCTTACGTTCATACGGATTAAATAAAAAGTGATTTGTTTTCGACTTGAACGGTTTTATTTAAAAGATGACATTTCAAGCTTTCTAGCCATACATTTCTTATTTTTATCAGACAAGTATTCACTGAGATTCTGGTGGTTTTATTTACACGTCTGTGAAGAGAGATGACAGAGACAGAGAAGACAGAGAGCGCACCCTGTCTGCTTTCTTTATTTCACAAAAGCACAGCGTTTTGTTGTCATTATGACTGTATACAAAAAAAATTAGACCCTTTACAGATTCGAATGATATACTGCTCTTATCTGTACATTCAAAACTGACGGAGTAATTTAAGTTTGTGTCGGCGTTATCAGGCGCCGGCGCGTTCGTTGACCCCATCAAGTAATCACTGAATCAGATTTTTAAAAAGTTTGAAACTCAAAAGCATGGATCTGGATCGCGATCCGGAGGGGTGGATCAGATCTGGATCTGGATCTATGTGGGGGAAAAAGAAGGGAAAAAAAAAAAAAAATCGGATTTTAACATCACTATTATTTATACAAAAGTATGCAATTCTATCCAGCAACTAGTGTGCAAAACTTTAAGCCTGCATCATTAGTTTCTGAGATATGGAGGCTTTAAAAAGAGGTCTTGGTGCTACAAAAAAAAATAAATAAATAACATTCCATAAGTTATTACTTTTGAAATATTCATGCTAGAGGCTTGGGGCTGTTCTACACCACGCCTTTAAATAAATATCTAAAATATTCCTACAGTTGCCAAGTTATGGATTGCTGAAAACTGTATATCAAAACATTCTTTCATGCTTTACAGCAAAATGTCCCCACTATATCTTCACATTGTACTGTATTAAATCATCTAGTGTAGTTTAATGACGTTACATAGAAAAAGTATGATCCCAATCCAAGATGGTCAGGCGAGATGCCTTGGCTTATTTAACCTAGAATGACACCACAGTACTGAATTTTCATTATCAAAAGATGTAAACAATGGCTCCAATGAACAGCACAAATTTAGAATGAAAATGAGAAAATTGCATCTCAATTTCTGACTACAGTGGAACAGTATAATTGACCCATTGCTCAATCCATGCATTTACACACAAACCAAAGGCTCACACAGATATGTAGTGCAATATTCAGGACAGGGAAAGAGTATGATTTTGATCTCAAACACCCACTCAGGAGAAGTGCTTAATATGGAAGCAGCAAGGATGATTAAAAGTTTAATTAGATTAACCGAATGCAAATGCAACCTCATAAACACAAGAGACATGAGTAAAACTCATGATCCTTAGAAATGTACACAGTATTACTGGTAAATGGCCCCTCCCCCTATAATTTGTAATCTGTTATTACACCTGCTTGTTTTGTTCAATATGAACAAATCCAACACCTGCCATTAAACTGCCTATTTCAACATGGTAGGATACACAATACAAAAAATGCCTAGGCTACACAAATTGGCCAAACAGCCTCATAATAAAACAGCAAATGGCTATGCATGAATAACCCCAGACTGGGTGTGATGCTTCACACATGAACAACCTTACTAGTGTCCACCATGCAATACTTCCATGCAATCACTAATGATGGGTGCAAGACTGCCAGTTAAATCTTATATTCAATTTTTAAGGCTGTTTCCAATAATGTAAATGTTGGGCTGTCACCAAGCTCAATCATTATATAGTGTATATATTCTTCACATACAAAAGCTCAGGATTAAAAACTAATAAATAAACAAACCCATCTTAAACCATAAAAGATGCAAACAAACAAGACTCCTTTACAAATGTACAAGTGTGAGATTGGTTTCAATCATCAGCATTTTCATATATATGAAATTATCATTGTTGCAGGCAAAAGTGCAAAAAATTAAAGTTACAGGGTACAAGATGTTTGTTTCAAAGTCTGTAATAATTATAAACATTTAAAATTTGAATGAAAATGAAGCTGAAAGAGAGAGGACTATAATATTAAATATTACATTTGAACCAATAATTTTAATTTTGAAAAAGCCATAACCAGAGCCAAAAAAATTCTACAAGATAAACCCATTATTCCTGGGTTATACCTCATGAAAACATCAAGTCACTCATCATTCCAGACCACTACAAAATTATGTAAAATTCATTACAAATATACATTATACCACAACCATTACCAATGGGTCAGCGTTATTTGGATGCAAAACATAATTAAGACAAGACAATTAATCATGTGCACTAGATAAATATTATATTGCATCGAAGAATATTTAACCACTACTGTTTTCGCAACATGTTCTGGGTTGCATTAAGACTAGTCGTGTGTTAAATGTAAACATTTACAGCCAAGAAAAGAGTTCTTAGCAGAAAGGATTAATTTAAACTGTTAAGTAGCCCTTAAAGACTTAAAAAGCAATTAATCCACAGGATTAAAATATTGTTCCCAGAAAAACCTAACATATTCTGAAAACATTGCTTTAAAACAAAAACAAAAAAAAAAAAAGTTGATTAAGAGTTGAAATATAAAACATTCTTCCTAAAATTTAGACTTTGACACACACAAAATGTAATCTTTCAAAAACTATAGTAGTAAACAGCACAAACTGAGCACAGAAGTTATGTTGTAAAAAAGAAAGCCAGTGGTAAAACAGACACAGAGCTTGAAATGTATACCAACAGCAAAGAGACAGACAAGTGCAATGGGCAATGGAGGGTCACAAAAAAAAGAAAGAGGAGGAGGAGGACCTGGTAGACATTGAACATCCCAGCACTCCATCACCTGACTGTGCAGGCTTGCCTAATGAAGGTTTTGTATGTCAACACTGCATCATAAAATGCAAACACATGACCAAACACTGACACACCAAAGACTACTCCCTCAAGACACTCAAGAGGCAAGAGAAACTTAAACTGAAAATCAGATGCCATGTTTGTGGCTCTCTCAATTGTGAAATGAATAAAACCATCCTTATTCCTAATGGAACACTACTGGCTAAAAGAATAATCATGGCTATTTTGAGAGCTTTAAAGTATTACTGCAGTCAGATGAAGACATCGTGGACAGTGAAAAGTTCAAGACAAAAAATAATTTACATAAGTTTAAAGTTGAATAAGTACAGCCAGTCATGACCCAGCTAGAAAGAACAAAAAGTACAGAAACAAGAAAATCGCATTTAGAAATATTCACTTGTCACTGATTAACTCTTCTGCAAAAATCACATTTAAATACGATGGTTACTCAGTAACATTAAGTTATATAGTTGTCTTCAGGTTTCTGTTAAAAATAAACATTTAACTCATGAGTATTCATATAATTTGTTTTGTCAACAGACCAGAACCACCAGAACAATGCTGAAATGTTACACAAGTAAAAATCAACTTTGGAAAAAAATTTTATTCGACGACCAAAGTCTTAAAACCAGTAGTCATTTTTAAAAATAAAGCAAAAAAAGTTCTCGCTTTACCAACTGTCCCATTACACAATGTAGTTTGAAAAACACAACTGCATTATCTTTTACACCAACATGTCCAGTACCTTTATTTGCCAATGCAAACACTGTACAAGATCCAAAACGTGGTTTCTTAACACTATCAATACAATTCCATATAGAAGGGTGCAAAATATTCTATAAATACCTATTAAAAACTGATCAATCGGAGGGTTTAACTTCACGAAAACTGACTGCCTCTTTCATCAGATACCCCAAGTAAACGCACTGCACCGTAAACACTAGTGGGGAAACAACATTAAATCAAACATACAAGGACGACCTTATATTTCACCGATACTGAGAGTCCAGCCACGCACAAGCTGTACCTTGAATTGACAGTTTACACTTAAAAATGATCTGCAATTTTAAACACTTACTCTGTAATCTTCTTGGCCAGTTCTGTGCATGCTGTGGTGGAGTTGGCGGAAAACACACGGTACCCACTTCTTGCGACGTTCATTCTGGAGAACTGACCATATGAAAGCTTGGAAGTTTGGGAATGGGACAAGACACACTTGTAAGGCCCAAAGCGCCTTCTTTGCATGCTTGCTACCAACAACGCTGAAATATCCTTTCGCTTTCAACAAGCAGTCCAGGAAACACGTACGGCTGTTAATAACACATAAACAGATGTATTTAGCTAAAGCTGCATGAAAGCTGGACAGCACTAATACAAAGCGAAGGTCCTACGGGCGTGCGGCGCTCGGCCAATAGGGCTGGTTAGCTAACACGAGTAGCCTCGTTAGTTCGCTTCACAGCACAACTAAACAGACTAGAGACAAAACGTAGCGCTAATTTGTAAATGTAGCAGCTTTTAACTGACAGCAGCTGACACACACGACTTACTGCGGTTTTCTCTTCTCTTATTCTCAGATCCAGCCAACGCTATAGACTGACTATGCTATGAGGCTAGCTATCAAGGTTATACAACAGCGATGGCTACAGTAAAACTGGGCATCGGAGTCATCGCTAATATTTTAATTTAAACGTTATGCCAGAGGCCTATCTTAATGTTTTAAACCTGAAAGTGATATGGTTAGTGTTAAACGGCAAGTACATTAACACAGATCACACACCATACAAAAAACGAATTATGAAACCATTGGTAGATACTAAGAAACAGCACTTCAATCCCCCCCCCCAAAAAATCGAACTATTAGCTATCTAACCATAAATCTTGAAGCTTGGTCACCTGCGCGGCTAATTTGTCAAGTAATGTTACGAAGGGGTTTACGTTGCTAGACGAAACCGAGCTAAACCTCTACATTACAAATAACGTCGTCTTTTACGTTAGAGACTGAGCACTCAGCACCTAGTGCAGTTTTCAATAAATCAGTTGGAGTAAACTGCGTTACATTAAACAAGATGGGAAAATATACATCGATACACTAGACTAGACTGACAACACCTAATCTTCGGTACTTTCTCCCCCACCACTCATGCTGAACTGAAAGTTCGTTGCAATGCGGTCTCAAGACTTTCTTCTTTGGAGAGCTTTGTAATAATTGGCAGTTACGCAAATCCAATGAGAACGACATATTTAAAAGTAAGGCGGGGCTTAGCCCGGGTCCCAGCCACTAATATTTGTTTAATACGGTAACGAAAGGCTACAGTTTTACAGCAGTGGGAGAGGGTTTGCAATGGAGTATGTTGTCTAGGGGTATAAACAAGTCAAAGGGGATTGTGAGTATTATGTGTATCGCAGGTAATTTTTAAAATTCCACATAATATATCAACGAACTTTTAATATCCCATAAATAATATAAAATGTTTTGCAATTTATAGAGTGATCTTTTTGAAAATTTATTTATAAACTGCTCTTCGTAACCAAGATAGTAGCAAAGTCTTTGTTAATCATCCCTTTAATTTAACACAAACAAAATAAATGTTTTTAGTATAAAATACATTGCATTTCAAAAATTATTTGCTAAATTTCACATTTAAATTTACCGCAGCCTATAAATGGGATTTACATTTTCTCAAGTTATAGGCTAATATTTACATGTGCATATCTATAAATCGCTGGACCTTTTCTGTAGTCCGAACATAACCAAAACGTATTTGCTTCTGTAAAGGTACCTATACGTTTTTCTATGGAATCAGTTCAGTGAGAATCTTAATGGCAATGCGCTGCAAAAAGACAATGAGTGACCCTGCTTATTTTAAGATAATGGTCCAGACTGACACCTTTCCCTTGCTTTAAATGTCAAGAATTTTGTGCTGACTGATGCTATAGCCCTTGAGCAAACGTAGTCTTCTGTATTCAGTGAGGGGAAAAAAAGACATGTCCTGTTACATTATTTTTTTAAGACTCTCACACATGCTCAGAGCAGTGTCCACTTTGTTAATGAATCTAAGCCACACTTCCAGAGCCAGGCTGACAGGACTAATAGAAAAGTTTTTTTCCTGTAATTTTGCTGTAGATTCTGGTCCTTCATCCAGCTGAGCCCTCAGGATTTGAGCACCTTCTCTTTGAGCAGGTCCAGAATAACCTGTCTCTCTTGACTCTCCAGCTCAAAGCGCCGCTCCCTCTCCTTCCTCTCAGCTCCCAGCCGCTCCCTCTCCAATGCAATCTTACTCCTCTGGATCTCCAGCTCCTCACGCCGCAGGGCCATCTCCTCCTCGCGGAGGCGCTGCTCTGCCTCTGACCGCTTCTCCAGGAAACTGAGGATCTCTGAGTAGGTCTGGCAGCAGCACTGGCACGGCCGCTTGGCAGTGGGCGCTGCAAGGTCTACCAGGTCCTCCTGCTCCTCCGGGTCTGGGGTAGGAACTGCTCCAGTTGGGTGAGTGTATGGAAGAGACTTATTATAATACTGTCGGTACTGACATTTCATTACACAGCTTTGCAGTTAATGCACTGTTTAGCAGCACAGAGTACAGTATCAGGTGTGCTAGTAATTGTAATTTAACAAATAAGGTGGAAACTTGTGTATGTTACTGTGGTAATGTCACAATTAATACCTGCAGTATCCTCCTCCTCACCTGCAGGAGGTGCTGTAGGGTTTGGCATCACATTGGGTTTGTCCTGCTCTGAAAGTGGAATCTCCTCCATTGCCCTTTTGCGAAGCTCTTCATCCTGGTATTTGCTTTCACCACTTCCCATTAGCCCCTTCTCTGCCTCCAGCTCTAACACTTCATGCAGTAGGTCCTCCTTCTGAGCATACAGCCTTTCAGTTCCAAACCTGTGCATACACAGGTTACTGTGTTTAACTGCTTAATGAATACCTTGTCCTATTTCAATACAGAAAATATCTGTATAAGTGTTTTTCATTACCATTTAGTGTTTAACTGTACAGGGTGTATGTATCAGGTTTGGGTACATCATTTTAGATATATAATAACTCCTAAATTATTAGTACATATACAGTAATACCATTTCCTAAACTGTACATTCTGTTACCAGTGTGATCTGGTATGTTGCACTAAGTCTCATTGTCTAAAAATGTATTAGTCACAACTAAAATCACAACTAAAGTATGACTTTTCCAAAAAGTTTGCAGAAAAAAGTTAAAGTTTAGGCAAAAATATAAAAATGCATGCTAATGTCTGCCTTTCATGGTCAATTCCGCTTTATACTGTAAACATACATATTTGTTTTGTAGACTACATGACATGTGTATGTATTTATATATATATGTGTGTGTGTGTGTGTTTTACACACACACACACGTCAAATATAAATGAAGGCTAACTAGTTTTTTTAGTTATTCGAAGTTAAGCTGTTTACAAAAATAAAATGAACTTATGTACAGGGCGAAACATTTTATTCATTATACCACAGCAGTGCCACTCTAGAGTTGGCACAAAAGCCTGGTACACCTGTGGAAAGGCAGAAAGCAGGTGGAATACGGGTGCAGCACAGGTGGAGGAAGTGCGACTGGACCTGCGCAGGCTACTGAAGTCCTGCTTCTTGTAGTAATCCAGAAGCAGGGCCGTCCTCTCACGACAGCGTCTGGCATCCACCTCAAAGTTCTCGTCCTGCAGAGCAGCCGTTATAATCTCGCCCACCTTGGCCCAGATCCTGCCTGGCTCTTTAGAGGAGAACGGGTTCTGGGCGATGACTTCCCGTAGTAGCAGGATATCATGGCGAGCCGAGAAGCGCACCTGTCTCTTGCGGGGGGTGGTGGAAATGCCAGCCATGGAGAAACCTGAGGTGGGAGTGCGCAGGGAAGACAAAACCAAATAGCTTTACTGAGTAACTGATTTATGTTTTGTGAATGCACAAACAACGGACAGTATGTGAGATCTGTCAATGATTTTGAGAAGGGGGACCAAAAGGACAGAAGAGTAGCACAGAGCGTTTCAGAAGCTTGTGTTTATATTTATGAAACCTTTATTAAGTTCATCAGTGACTGTAAGAGGAAGATATAAAGTCAAATGCAAATATAATGAAACAATTTCAGTAGATACTCTCCAAATTTAAAATATTCACAAGTTAATTTCTGTAATTTCACATAGAAATCACATTTTTGTGATGATAATTACAAAATCATTATATCATTATATATCAGATTAATTTTACTAATGCGTTGTAAAACACCATTTAAACCCCTAACTGTTTTACAAGAACCTTAGAACCAACACTCACGGTGCTAAATTAATGTGTTTGTCATCTCTGCATGCACCAGCTTGTGTGCGCTGGTATGTCACCATTTTTTATACCACACCACCGATGCAGCGCGTATTCGTTGTTAGGGGCTGTGGATTATAGAGCCTTAAAACGTGACTCACAGACACAAGCTTGTTTTGAATGTTTTCGCTGTTCTGGTGACCGCACGAAAAAACTGGTCGACATGTCAAACGTTAGAACGTAATTAACGTCTACACTACAAGGTAATATAGTCCAAAGCTGACAATATTTAAGTGTTTATTATACACCTTAGCAAAAAATAATACAGAACAAGAACCGATATATCACTATATACAAATTAAATGTACAATAATTTCTAACGCAAATCAAAGAGGTGTTTATGTCAGAAGTCTTACCACCGTTGTTCGGCATCTCCGCCACACGTTCCATGTCTTCTTGTATCTGGTGTCAGCTGATACACAAGAACTGGTGAGGTCACAGTACACGTCCACTCACCAGTACAGGTTACATTCTGACGTGTAACTCAACTTCTCAAAAATCTGGTGAAACTGGAGCGATAATATTATGAAGATCTTCTGATTTTCCACTAGAGGGCAACATAATACCATTCTAACAGCTACGAACAACCAAAATGTTTAAGAATCTGCCGAGTTGTTTGTTTGTGTGTATGTGTGTGTTTTATATATGATGTTCAGTTTTAAACTATTATAGAACATTCAGTGCAATCATAAAAACTGAGTGCAAGAATATAGGCGTTCTATTTTTAGACATTTTTAAGTAGCTACTTACACTTGATGCCATTTACATAGAACATAGTATGAAAATACAATATATATACAACACCAAATGCATCAAGTAACAGAAGTGTACACAAATATAACACATTCAAACCATGATCTGCAATCGATCTGCCCACTTCCATATAAATGCAGTGTTATTGATATTTGACTATACTCCTAAACCGACTGTCTGTTTCTTTACATTTTAAGTCCAAATGTGGTATAATACCTAACAGAATGGGCATACGTGTGTCTGTAACACAGCAAACTATTTATGTGAACAATATTATTAACTATCTTCAGGGTTACTCAGCCATGTATATCTGCTTCCTTGTATCATAACCAAGTGGGTTAAACACATATTGTCCTGTGTGCTACACACCCAGTTAAACACCATTAAAAAAAAGAGGTGCTACAGCATGCTGAGTGACACTCAAGTTGTGACACTTGACACTTATTTGAGTGGCCTGGAGCTGCCTGGTGTTAGCTATCATGTTTGATGACCTAAATTATACTGTCTTCTCATCATAACCAAAAATAATTTGAAGTGCTTTACAAATGATTAAAAAAACAACAATCCACCCACTGTTTGGCAGCAGTGGAGAGGCAGTGGACTCATTCCGTGAGCTGGTGAGTTTCTGTCTTTTTTCATGCCCTAATTTAATTTACCATCCGTGTTCTGAATTTACGAGAAACACAAAGATATACACCACAGTTTCATCTGACCTTTTCTGCCTCCAATCCTTCATAACAATTTCTATATGAAGTATAAGAGGTACCCTCCCCCAAACTTATACAGCACTGGCTGACATGAGTGCAACTTTTGTGTGTCCCCCTAACACCTTGGCCTTCCTCGTCAACCAGCATTTCCCTACTCTGAGCATATTAATGGAGGTCGTAAGCCACTCTCTTTCAATATCATCTGAATAATAACCATATATAACAATAACAAGATTGCTGTAGTTGTAGCTTTCCTCGGGTGTAAAGCAATCAGAACTGGCACCTTGTTATTTTCAGCATAATGATACTTGAGCAATAGTTCTCTGAGTGGTTGCTGATAACATTTAATTTTTTGAGGTTCCATATGTAAATTTTTAATGTTTTCTATGGTTTCATATTTTTTGTTTAGTGAGAAACTGGTGCACATCACAATGAGGTCTTACTTTGCAATGTCCTGTGAATGTTTCGTAGGAAAAATGAGTAAGTAACACCTCCCTGTGTCTTAGTGGTCAGCATATCTTCCCTCTGTACACAGTTGTAGACAAGAGTATCATAATGCACTGTTCTCATTTTTTATTATTAGACAAGTTTGGTGTATACTAATATCATTTTCACATATTAAAAAGTCAATAGCAATCTGTCTGTCTTTGTGAAACTTGTTAGCTACTATAGCAAGGAGTCTGGGCAAATAGATCCGGTAGTCAAGTCTGTAGATATAACTCACTTATGTGGAACACTATTAGCTGTTTTGCAAGGAATGGTTTGACTAACTTGATACAGAAAACAAAACATATTCATTGTAGACAATGTTTATTTTAAAAGACACCAGTGAGTTTGAGGACATGAAAGAAGTGCTTGGGTTTTCAGCTAACAACTAAGAGTGGCTGATTGTGGAATGTTTAGAATGACCAATGGAAGCAGTAGAATCTTCTAGAAAGAGTGTGCCTTTTGAATTTGGGTTCAATACATCTCTCTAACTCAGGCATATGAAGTTATTTTTCATATCTCAAGGTTGGAAAAGAAAGGTTGGCTAAATTAAGAATGAAGCAAAACCTTTTTTGGGCATTAACACAATTTACAGGCTCCTATCCCAGCAGAAAAAAGGAGTAAATAAATAGCATTATTTAAATCCACACATCCAGGTGTATCTGTGGAGAGGCAGTAGATAAGTATGAACCCAGTCACAGATCATCACACCAGTTAGTTGTTTTTAGCGTGAACACACAGACACTAAGTTACATTACAGAACATTTGGCTGTAAGCTTTATTTTTACTGTATAGCCTAGTGACCAGTAAAAAATTGATTGAAATTTCTTAGCTATTCAGCACACTGAAACATGATATTGCTCAGTACAAATTTCAAAAGCTTTAAACAATGCCAACATCCAGGTTTGGACATTAGAATAGTGCATCATTACTATTTACATAGGAATTTTTTTCCAGTGTCTTCACACAAAAAAATCACACCTGGGTGAAGGCAACTTCTTTTGCTAGTAGCTGCCAACAGTAAAGGTTTATTTGGTCTCCCAAGTCACAAGGGGGAGCCAGCTGAACAATTTCTATTATTTATTACAACCAGTCCATTCACAGCTATCTTCCTTACTTGTAGGAAACACCAAGCTGCTATCCTTGTGGTTATTTTTAAACCTGAAATTATGAGCGCTTGACAAATAATAACATTTTTTAACGTAGAGAGTGCAAAAGAAGAGTGTGGCAATAAAACAAAGGTGTTTATAGTTTGGTTTTATGAGTCAACAGTTCAGTAATGACATCATAGTTTTTGAATCATATTATAAACACAAGCACCATAGCTGTCAGTCCCCACTGTAATTCTTCTTTCAGGGCAGTTTATTTTCCAGCATTGCAATTTTTCACTTGTACTTCATGAAGTCTTAATGAATCAGATATCTTTTGGAGGCAGCATACCATGGGCCTCAAATATTCACGTACATTCAAGCATAGTGACTAATCAGTTCTTTGAACAGTAAGTTCCATTTGACTTCCACCAATAAAAGCTCATGTCATTCGCTCATTTGTAAACTCATGTAATTCGTGATGCTCTTGGTTTCCTCATGTTTCATCTACTTCACTTTCCTCTGCCTCTTCTACTTGCTTTTTTCCCTCCATCTTTTCTTTCATGCACACCATCTGACCCCCAAATAGTTCTTTAATGATGCTGCTTTTTCAACAAAACGTTTAATGTGTTCAAGTACTGTCCCCCAAGTATTCGTAGAGCGGGATCACTAATATTCTGATGTCAGTAATAAGAAAATATATGAAGTGTAGAAGAAAAACTCCAAACACCCAAAAAATTTAACTCTTCATATAAGTAGGAGAACATTTTCTACATTTCCTTTATTGCTGCAACAACGTATGAATTATAATTACTCAGCCAAGTGAACTTGCCGGTCCCAACCTCAAGTGACTGGGCAGTGTTGGGGAAAGACCTGGTAAACTAACCTAAGCTTACGAGCAAAATTTTTGGAAAGGCTCTCAGCTGACCTGTACAGTTTCAGAATCATCACAAATCACAATATATTGTGGGGAAAGTTCAAGCATCACAAGGAATGGGACATTCCCGAAACTAAGGAAGTGTAAGTTTTTAAAGTCAACAATTACATGGCCTGATATCTGATCAGCATATGGATTACATTCATATTAGTCAAAACTTGGTTTTCCCTACACCTTCATTCTGATTCATTCTGTGTATGGACAGCAAAGCCAGTTTTTTATGGCAGGTTAACCTTCTCTGCTATATTTTCTACTTTTCTTCACTCTCTCTGTGGCTGTAAACTCATGGCACTGTCCTGCACTTTCTGTTAATCTCTGAAGTAACTGTGGCCTCCTCTCTAGGGCAAATATGGACAAAAATCCACTTTGGTTGACAGCACAATTTCTTTACTATTAAGAGAGAAGACAAGACAGAAGATTTATTTAGATGAGTTTCTTGAATAAAACCTAAATCAAGGTTTCAGATTACACAAAATGACACATTCATTTATTTCAAAGTACACCTTCCACTTAGTTTCATGTTTTCCATGAAACTGGAGGCGTGTATTTATTTTGTCATACTTATTGCCCTATTGCCCAGAGACCTCTGTGATGGGAAAAATTACGAATGCATGACCCGTTAGAATGTTCCTGTGTCAATACTTTGATATGTAAGGAATGTGCTATGTAGGTGATGAAGAACAGGAATTCGTTGCCATCCCACCCTAAATTTCAGACATACAACTGGTGACCAAATGGTATGCCGTCTCCCCTGAAGAAGGTGTTGTTAATCTCGCTTTGGTCTTTTGTCTTATCTCTACTCTGAAGCTAGACAGGACCTTCTGGGGAGACAGGGGTGAAACTGTTGTTGATGGGTAACTATAAATAAGGAAATGAGCTTCTACTCAGGGCTCCACAGCAACAGAAGGTTTGTCTGTTTCTGTTTGGAGCCTCTTTGCACAAAGATATCCCTAAATAAAGCTAAATTATAATTGTCTCTTCTCAAGAAAATTTCCACGACAACTTCTTGAATCCAAGCTGATGTAACACAACAGTACAGCACATGTTTTCCTAGAAGACACGCTAACTGCATGTGTTTCAGATGGCTGCGTCGCCTCACTTCAGCAGTTCGACTTTCACATGCTCACGGTTCCCCTCGGTTGGTGCTTCATGCTTGCGTTCCAGCTGGTGTTTGTCAGGCAGTGCGGAGCGTGGTGCTCAGCTTTGTGCTACGATCTGTCATCTCCTCTTTTTCCCCATGACACTTTAATTTGAATAGCGAGCCTTTGAAAAAGCCTCCACCACATAATAAGCACGTCAGTGTGGGCTCCCGTTATGCAGTTTGTTCACCTTTTAGTTCTCCCCCTAACAGCTGTTGTCTCTTCGGATGTAACGCACCCTTAAATCTGAGCAGGAGTTTCACAGCAGCTGCTGCTCTTGCATGAACTTCTGCAGCCTTTTTGTGTTATGACTGTACTCAGTACATTCTTACAAGCTCATCAAGTTGTACTCTGCTGTTTCAGTTAATTATAGATCTATATATGTATATATATACATATACATATACATATATATATATATATATATATTGTACTTTATCCCAGAGGGAAAATTACTTCTCTGCATTTAACATACCCTCTGAGGGCAGCAGTGGACATTCACATGCAGCACCCAGGGAGCTAGCATTTGAGTGTCGTGTTCAAGGACCCACCTGGTTGGGCTGGGATTTAAACCAGGAGACTTCCACAGACCAGCCTGATGGGCTACATGTTGAGCCACCAGGCCACTAATATGAAATCCATTTTGAAACGGATTGCATGAGGAACGGTAAAATGAAGTAAGAGTGCTTTTAATTTCCTGTTCACAAGTTTGGATTGCTTGCTGTCGTTGTCTGTCATTGGTCATTAATAATAACAAATGCTCTTCTAGATGTTCTTTCCTCAGTTACATAGAATGCAGGATGTTTTGTAACACAATATCTGAGGGGCTTTGGTCAAGCTGGGTGGTCATGGCCAAGTGGGACATGATCTCAGCAAACAATGGTTTTAAGATTCTTTCATTTCTCTGGGCAGACATGAGCACTGTTATGAGACAAAAAAAATCCTGCTTACATGGAGAGTGCTCTGCGGTTATATTATTTTCGTTCACATTTCAAACACTTAACAGGGACACATATGGCCTGGAGCCTATTCAGAACAGTGCCCCAACCCATTGCATACCACACACATACACTAACGACTGTTCTGAGTTGCGGCACTACTTCATCTGCAGGTTTTTGCTGGAGGAAACCTGTGCCTTCAGAAGTATAATATACAAACTCCACACACAGTATTGATGACCAGATGTGAACCCATAACCTAGGAAGCTCAAGGGAATTACTCCTCCATGCTGCCCTGTATAGTCACGTTTGAAACCAAATATATTGGTGAAGTGCTGCTTTAAAAGTTCTCTTTTTTTAGTTTAGCAGTACAAGTCTTATCTTTACTGATGGGTGACTGATTAAATGAAAAACCAACATAAAGTGATTGTTTTTGCTGACAGTCTGAATACATCCTGTTGTGAGATTCTCAGTCACCTGAGGAAAATATGCTCTTGTTTTTCCTCACGTATCGCACTAACAAACAAGCTTTGGGGTCATCAAATGTGGTTTGTTGACAACAACCTCCAACCCTGTTTACTGATGCCTTTCTCTTTGATTTAAATGCAGATGTTACTTTAGTCACTGTTTCAGTTGATACACAAGCCAGTTCAATGGTCTTTGTGACTGAAGCTTCAACCATCCACGCTTCAACAATCAACCCTCTGTCAAAGTCACTTAGATCTTTTTCTTTTGTCATCTTGATCTAAAATCAGAATCATCTGAACCTGTTCAGTGTTTTTATACATATTACAGGGTATGACTGGATGTTCATTGCCCAATGGGATTGCAGCGCATCTGCACTCCTTAAGTTTCTCCACTCATCAGTTCAGGTTTTTTCTTTAATTTGTCACTATCTGTGTATTAAATTGTCACAAAAAGTAACCTGAAGTCAGACTTAATTAGAAAATCTTAGCTTTTGAGCTAATTTTTTCCAACATTTTTCATGTATGTGAATAGACTTACAAACTGTTTCCCAAGTTATTGTGATATCGAGCTAAGTGTGTAAATTGACTGATTTTTGTTCACTTTCCTTCTAAGTGCCATAAACATTTATCACTGCATTTATCTTTTATAGCATTCATATTTTTCCCAACAATTTTCAGAGTGTAAAACAACAGTTGAGGAAACTGGCAGATGTAAGATTTTTGTAGAAGTTGAGGTCTGGAATAAGTACTCATTTTTGTTTTTCGACCATGATCTGACAGGTAGGCAGGTATATGTTAAAAGCCACGGCGGGGGGGCGGGGGGGGGGGGGGGGGGGCGGGGGCCGGGGGGGGGGGGGGGGGGGGGGGGGGGGGGGGGGGGG
>JABJVR010035102.1:6802-33524 GCA_025773905.1 Chitala chitala
CTGAGATGCTGTACGTGTGAGCTGGAGCAGTCACACATGGCAGTACTCAGGAGCACACGCGTGTGCACCGCTGTTACCTGAGATGCTGTACGTGTGAGCTGGAGCAGTCACACATGGCAGTACTCAGGAGCACACGCGTGTGCACCGCTGTTACTTGCTGCGGAGTGCTCTTTGTTCACCCACCACGATGTCTCCGGCACGGACAAACTGCAGGCGAGGCTGGAACACCACGATGTCTGTGATGTATATCGCATCACACAGGCAGTCTGCCAGCAGCCACAGGTAGACATTCTTGGGGGTCTGGTAGGGGAACGCCCAGCGTACTGGAATCAGCCACACGTTCCAGTTCCAGGCCAAAGTGACGAAGAAGAGCCAGAGGACATACATGAGATCTGGAGTGAAAGGGAGAAGGTTCAGCTAGGTATGGGCACAGGCCTCTACCACGCAGGGTCACCTGTGTAGGGCACCACCAGTTCTCAGACACATCTGACACTTAAATAGTTCCACCTTCCACGTTGTCTGTTTGTGTCCCTCACATGGAACATGGCAGCAACTACAATCTCCCTTCTTGCTTCCACTAATGTGATGTGACACACTTGGTCGCTAGGAGACAGCTGAATGCACAACAGTGGCTTAAGGATCAAACAAACATGTTTGTCACATCTGAACATTCAGCAGAATGCTGAGATACAGCTGTGGTTCTGTGTCAGTGAAAATATTTGCCTCTGACAGAATATGTTTTTGTACAGCCAATAGAAAAGTTCTCCAGTGTTCCTGTATAGCCTTGACATCAGCTTCTTAACTGTCCTGATGCCATGAACTTAACCATGTTAACTGTCCCTTTGGTGCAGTTCTGCTCCATGAAGCTGACTGCTCTCGCAGCACTCGCTGCCATCTTTGATGTGCACCTGCCATACTCTTGTGGTAAGAAGCCTTTGAACTTTAAAGGCCTTTGGACAGCCTCCAATTTCACATCCATAAGACTTGATATTGCCCAATGCTTAACCGACTATGGAAGTCTTCAAAAGACAGCCTGTTCCAGCTGCACAGACAGAGAGAAAGGAAGGCGGTGTGCTCACTGGTGAATGGATCAATGCTTTCAGGGAAGCGGAATGACAGAATCTTTCTCAGGAATGAAGGCAGTTTAAGCTTGCAGCATGGCATTTTGCTGTGGGCTTCATCCACTTCTTCGTCTGGAGCAGGGGCTTCCTCTTGTTTCTCCTCTTCAGGAGGAGCAGGTGGAGGAGGAGGATCTGTAGGTTTGCTGGAGGGAGCTAAAGGTGAAAGAACACAAGTCAGACATCTGAGCCTTGAAAAATGTGACTTTATGGAGTAGGGCTGTCCTTCCTGTGAAAACATTGCACATGAGGAAGGGGGGGGGGGTGGAATCACAACCTATACACTGTAACTGAATTATTAGCCAAGAGATTTTAATATACACTGTATATAAACTATATGTATTCTGAATCACCAAGAGAAGTTTTTTGTCTGTGAAATTGTTTATTACAGTTGGACGTGGGGTGTTTTCAACAATAAAACAGGGTAGCACGATTAATTTCTGGAACATTACGGATCACTTGTAGGAGTGAGGAAGAAAATAGCTATTTTTAGGTTATCACTAGTCCTGCATGTGTCACAAGTGAGAACGTGTGGTAAATACCACTATGTATGTAAAACAGTAGTCAGAGTTTTTAGACTCCTGTTTACTGTGGGAATATTAGTTCTGCTTTTTTCATACCTTATGTGTTCAATTAACTGTATCTTTTCCTGTCTATTGATTTTAAAACATGAAAACACCTCTTCTGGAAAACTGCACAGCAGCTGAGAAGCTAAAGGAAATGTAATACTTTTGCCAGATCCCAAAGGGGTTTCGCAGTTTTGCTGTTTAGGAAATTACTTAAATTGAGTCAGCAAAAACAGGAACATTTTCAGTAAAAATGTCAGTTGGTCTAAACAAATACTGCATTGTGTTTGCAAAGTCAATTTTTGTGCTAAATGCGCAACTTGTCAAGGCAGATAAACTGTCCCAAGAATCTTTGCTCCAAAACCTAAAATTCTGCACTCCTGTTCTGTTATCTCTACAACATCTCATTGCCATCCCATCCCCAGATCTAGTCCCTTCTATTCGGAAAATGAACTAAATTATCGTAACGTTAGCTGTCATTCTCTGGTCAAGTGCAGACCAATTAACGAGCATGCAAAGCATCGCACAGATGGTGCAAACTCACTTGCAGACGGGGTTTCGTCATCAGAATCATCGGGATCCACAAGCTTCTCCTTGACGCGTTCGGTCCTCTCTTTGAAGAGCTTGACCAGCTCCTGAAGGCGCTCGTTGACGATGGCACTGGTCTGGCTGAGGGATGAGCTGGGCCGCTCCTTTGTGCTAGAGACAAGGACAAACCTTCACAAATGTTGGACAAAGTGATGTAACACTTCTTGAGGAAACTTGCGGAGAAATGACTTGGCCCAATCTTGATAGTTATACCCAGACCTATGTCAACAACACTAGGATTTTTAAGAAAAGGTCAATTTAAAACTTGTAATCACCTTTCTAAGAAAGCTATTTTCTTTAACTTACAACAATTAAAAAAAATCCAATGCCATAGTTGAAATTTTCAACTTTGCTTAAAAGAAACTGCACTTGAAGTATACATCTTAATGTCAGTGGGATCTGATCTGTAAATTCTTTATGAAGATTGACAAAATCATATCAAATTAAATCAAATCAATCTTTGTTTATAGCTTGTAAAATCATTTATATATGATTCTATAACTATTTGTATGTGATTTGATTTGATTTGACAAAAGACTTAACTGTAATTTTTTTTCCATTCACAGAGAATGGTCCGGGAATGTAGTAGACCACCTACCTGTCATCAGCACTGAGGAGGCTGACCTGACTTGGCCACGCCTTGATGGTTGTCTCACAGTCTTCCTCTTTGTCCTCCTCATCATACAGCTTCCTACTAAACAGAGCAGAGTACCTCAGACTCCTGACAGATCAACAAGCATAAACACGCATAAACACAGATATACAGAACATCACACACTGATAGCAGCAGCCACAACATAAATGTCCAGAACAGAAATCAGACAAAAGTGAAAGGCCTGCAGGCAGTGAACAACTTACAGACAGGTTATGAGCTGTGACACACTTAGCCAATAGCTTTCAGTATTGCTAACAAGCATGGCTAATGACATTGCTTGGGTTCTACCCAACAAAGAGGATAAATCCACAGTCAACAGGTTATGGAGAAACAGAAAGTCAATTAAACAGTACAGTAAACATAGTAAGTTTGACAAAATGCCTTGTGAGAATAAATTGTCAATTAAATTAAGAAGGTCAGTACACGGGGACAGTTATACTAATACAACTTTTTGCATTTGGTTTTTCTTTGGTCTGCTTGCTGGTAGCCTGTGTCTAGGTTTAGCAATCTGTAATTTGTGGTCTTTCTGACCATAGATTCATGCATCTGCTCACACAAAGCACAGGGTGTGTTACAGGAAGTGGCAGAGACATGCACGATAACAAAACTAGAGTAAAGAAATCCAGACAAAACTGTAGAAGTGGACTTCACTGCCCTATGTCTGACTACTGCCCTTCTATTACAGCGGTTCTCAAAGTGCTATCCATAAACCAGCAGGTGTCTGGAAACAGGTATCAGATGGTCTACAGGGTTATATAGTCACCCTTTTTTGGCCACGGTAATTAGGTTACAGGAAATAATGACAATACCACAAATGTCAGAAATATTATTCTTACATATGTTAATGTTTCATAAAAATTTAACAAAATTTAAATTTTCAGTGCATGACATTATCAGAATAAGAGATGAACAGGGAACATTTCTGAGACTTACTTTAAATGCTCAGTGCACAGAACTTTGAGAATCTGTTGTCTATTGCAACATTAACTCCTATACGCAGGGACAAAAACTAATTTTGTTTTTTAGGAGTTTCCAAAAATTCAAAAGTATGTTTTGTACACAAAATTTTATAAATAGTCTATTTAGATTAGATTAGATTATATTTACAGTAAATATAGCAGAAGATTAACAAATAACAGTATGTTTAGGACTGTTTTTCTACAATACAAAGAAAAACACAAAATGTGAAATAATTACAATGAACAAAAATCATTTTGATGTCTGAACTTGTTCAATTTATCTGTACAGTACCCATGATATACTGCTATTGATTAAGTGCATTTCATTGAATCGTCGGATTCGACCTGAATTGAATGAGTCAATATGTCTGTTTATAGTTTCCATGGTGAAACGAAATAAATTAGAATGAAATTATGATAGTTTTCGACATAAAAGTGAATCAAAAACATTAAACCTGAAGAGAAAACCCAGCAGATACAGACTTTATGGCTTTATATAACAGTGAGGGACACTGAGGGCGAGAGGACGTGCTCTGCTCTTATGGCAAAGTGGTCACAAATCACAGATTAGTACAACGAGAAACGTGGCAGAAAATGAAACATGGCTGAAAGCATGGCCGAGGGCTTAGTGCAGGGAGGGGGTAGGAAGAGAGGGTAATGCTGTGTGCAGCTGTTCACCATCTAAGTGTGTAACTGAGCTACACTCCACAGTGACATAAACAGATAAACCGCATTCTCGGCTGTGTTCTTACTCGTTTTCCTCCACTTTGCTGCATTTTGCCCAAAAGATAAAAGAAAACACAAACAAAGTAAGAACATTTTGTGTCATTTCCTATTCTAAAATATCAACATTTTTTCAACTGTCATGCACAGACCACCTGTGAGAGAGACACCCTCTCACCTCCAAGATGCCTGCTTACCTCCAAGACGGCCACTCACCTCCAAGACACCCTCTCGCCTCTGACACACCCGCTCACCTCCGGGATGCCCATTCACCTCCAACACACCCGCTCACCTCCAAGACGGCCACTCACCTCCGAGACGCCATGCTTACTCCTGGCACAGTGAGGGTCTTTAGGTTAGTTTTCCGAGGGGTGATGATTCGAGGCACTTTGTCTGGGCTCTCTCCCATCTCGCCCTCTGAGTCCACATCTTCCACGTTGACAGATGGGTGTGCACTCAAGGGGGAACTTTCTGAGGGGCCACACAAACATACATTATTCACTCAAGCTGCCAGTAACAGACTGATTTCACAGCTCAGTGAAGCACAGCCAAAGTAGCAGAACAGCACAGGAAAACACCAGTCAGGATAAAGAGGGCAACACAAAACACTGCAACAGGAGGCTGCTGAAAACAAATGAGTACAGCACTGAAAACAGCGATCAGGTCAGTTCACCTGAGGGGTGAGTGGAGTGTGGGCGTGGACTGTCCTCATTTCGGAAACTGGGGTTGGAGAGGCCTGATGCCTGTCTTGAAAAGCCAATGGGAGGCAGGCGGGGGTAGGTAGGAACATTGGGAAGGTCTAGTGTGCTACTCGGAGAGGATGGGGAGGGTGTCCGGGGTGGCAGCAGGGGTGTCTGACGCACTAGCTGATCTAACTCCAGGTCTAGCTTCTGCTCTTTAGACATCTTGTTGAGGTCTGAGGCCGTTAAGGCGGTTGACAGCATTGAGGTAGTACTTCTGGGTGAGCTGGGGTAGCTGAGTGAGCTGTGGGGGCAGCTGTGACTTCAGGTGAGCCACATGCGGCTGCAGCTGCTGGTTCAACTGGGCCAGATGTGGTTGCAGGTGTTGGCTGGTCTGTGCCACGCACAGCTGCAACCTTTGGTTAGCCTGGGCCAGATGTGGCTGCAGGTGCTGGTTAAGTTGGGCCAGTTGTGTCTGCACTTGCTGGTTAACCTGGGACAGACGTGGCTGCAGTTCCTCGTTAAAGTAGGCCAGATGTGGCTGTAGTTCCTGGTTAAACTGGGCCAGATGTGGTTGCACTTGCTTATTGAGCTGGGCTAGATATGTTTGCAGCTGCTCGTTAATTTGGGCAAGCTGTGGAGGAGGTTTAGGCATCGGAGGCAAGTTTTTCAAAGTTGTTTGAACAACGCTGTTGTTCTGCAGCAGCTGGGTGAAGTAGTCCTGGCACGCTGGCACATAGGGTACTTTCATTAAACAGTTGTTTAGTTCAGGGCAGCGGCTGGAGACTGAAGGGCAGAGAAGTCAAATCACTCACATGTCACAAGAACTGAGACGACTCACTCAATATCTGTATTTTCCCAACATCAGCATTAGTCAGTACCACCAAGAGGGCAGGACAAGTAGACACGCCCCTTTACACAAGAACCTCACAAGCACATACTGTCCTGGGTCTTTGATATGTTGAAATTAGAGAGCTGATAATGCAAGAACATTCCAGACCCATTTAGACAGACAAAGGAGATTAGAGTACATACAATGATTTTAATAGAAGTTAATGAATCTGCATCCTGTGCTCTACACCACTCTACCATCTTGTGCATCCCTTTTGAATGCAACTCACTCTTTGGTGAATAGTGAATCTATGACTTACAGATTTAACAAACTATGAGCACTTGCCTTCACATTCCCCATCCTTGTCTTCTTTGCCCTGCGGTGCCACAAATGAGCAGATGTGAACACCTCGGCTGTACAGTTCATTGACACGACAGGGACATTTAGATATATTTAAAACGTGACAGGGTGTGCAGTACTTGAGTTACCTGAGAGAGAGCTGAGGTGGGACACCTGCCGTCTGCAGGATGTGGCTGCTCCGTCACAGGCTCGAGTTGTGTCTGATCCTCATGTGTGGAAACTCTGTCACCTGAGTTGATTTGTGCTACTTCCACCCGCTTCGGCTCCTCTGATTCTGGTTCCTCAGTCAGGGGAGAGAAAATCCCTGCTGGTTCTACTTCTGTAGTTGGAGAACACGCGCCTTCTGCTGGTTCTGGTGCTGACTCCGCAGGTGGAGTTAACGCACGCACTGATTCCTCCTCTAGCTCCTGTAATGCAACATGGTGTGGCTCTTTTTGTGCGTGTGACGACTGTTCATTCGTGACGGGTGACGGAGGTTTTTTCGGCTGTTCTGTAAAGGCAATGCGATGAGGTGATTTCCCCGCTGGTTGCGGTTCAGGAGGGCTGGGTGCACTCTCCAAAGGACACGCTAAGTACCTGTGGCACATGTAAAAAAACCACATCAGACATGCAGATGACAACTCTAACATGCCCTCTATAAGATATTGTATAAACTCTGCATACACTATCCTGTCTGTGCCTCACTCCTGCTGGTTTTAGTATTTAAAGTGATCACAAATAAGACAGGCATGCAGTTGTTATACACAACATGTTTTTAACAAAGGATGAACTGTCAATAGCATCATAATGCACAAAAATATTGATAAGTGACCCTAATTCATATATGAACATTAAATACAAAAACGGCAACTTCAAAAACTCAAGAGCCACACAGCGATGCCCATTAATGGCACTGCTTAACAAAGCTGAAGTGCTTAACAAAAACAGCATCTGCTACGAAACTATTACAGTACATGAACTGGCTGGCAAATGGCTTAAAAAACATTGAAAGGTAATAATTTCAAAAGAAAAATTACAAGAAATTACACTTACGAAAAGGTCCACTTCTTTGAGTTTGAGACTGCTACATTTAAGCAGGCTTCTACTATTTACAGTTGAATAAACACATCAGAGTAAGGTATGCAGCAGTACGGTTTTCTTGTTACAAGCTTTTTAATCCCAAAAAAATATTTAATCAAGAATTTTTTCAAGTAATCCATTCTTTTTCGAGAATGCAATAAAACTGCGCCATCCTTCAACAGTGTCAGAGTGGAAAACGCAAAATCAGACGCAAGTTTCTAGGGCAACCATCCAGAAGATACTCATCGTTACTAGGAGATGCTACGCAGTTGCTATGACTGGAAGGAGTGTTGCCATAGCACTGGGCATAATTAATGAACATCCTTCTGGGGTTTCCCCTACAAGCGACAGAGAACCGCTGTGAAAACGATTGAGGCTGACAGAAGATAGATGCTTGTTGCTCCAGAGGGTTGAACATAAAATACTGGAGAATAATTTCAATTAAGAAAACGTAAAGGGTGCAGCTACCAAAAACAGTTTATGACAATATATATACATATATATATATAGTAGCTCCAGCATTTTCAAACAGTGACTTGTCATAATAATGTAGTGACACATTTACAACCACGTTATCCATTATTGAGCTGTGGAAATGAAATTTGGAAAGACTTTAACTGCCAACCACAAAGCATTCTCTCAAATAAAAAAGCTCACATCACTTATATTCAGTGAGAAGATGCTAAGCCATTTGTGAGATACCTTAAGCAATGTATTTAATAATCAAATAAAACACATTAATAATAACGCCAATAATGTGTCTTATTTTCTACATTATTGTGTTGCTTAAGCAATTTGTTAGTGCTCCAGATGTCACTACAGTATTGATGTTTAGTTCAAGTTTAGAATTTTTGTAAACTTCCAGATTTTGTATAAAGTGCAGAGATCAAAACAATATAGTGGATGTAATTGCAAATGTAATAGGTCAGCCTTTATTACCTAGGACTATGCTTAGACACCCTGGTCACTCAAATGTTAAAAGCACAGACACCATAAGGGCTGTCCAAGTGGCGGACATCCCAAACAGCTTCATGAACATCTTAACAATGCAAAACTGGTGTAACCATTTATTTTTCTTTCAAGTCACTCTCATGATGCAAGGTTGGCAAACTGAAATGTGTTGGCCCAGCCCCGAAAACATACTGAAACCCTTGGTTTGGCAGAACCACAAATTTGCAGGTCACGTTTACTGGAAATGATTGACATACCGTAGTACATATAGCAGAGGTGACAGAGGCATTAAAGAACCACAGATACATATTTCCCTGGCTGGCAAATCTTACTCTGTTGTCTTGATTTGCACAGTCTCCTCTTCACTGTCCTCCTGTATCATTAGTAACCTGTACAGCATAAAACAATGCAAACCATGTTTCATTCTTCGTAGGCGAAACAGTCCAAAGCTAGAAGTCAAATAGCAAACAAAGATGTTATAAAAAAGATTGAGATTAGGACCTGAGAATGAGTTAAGGTTAAGATCTTGGTTCTTTGAGTATACAGTCTTTCTCTGTGTCTTTCTGGATTGGCTCTAATGGCTCTCGTTTGTTCTCATAGTTCAGAAACCATGTTTTACTTGAATGGATGATTTGCTCCTTATTGTGTGAGTTAATGCACTTTGTTGGGCTGATGCCTCATTCAGGTAACACTGCCTTGCACCCTGTGTTGGGCGATGCCTCATTCAGGTAACACTGCCTTGCACCCTGTGTTGGGCACTGATGCCTCATTCAGGTAACACTGCCTTGCACCCTGTGTTGGGCTGATGCCTCATTCAGGTAACACTGCCTTGCACCCTGTGTTGGGCGATGCCTCATTCAGGTAACACTGCCTTGCACCCTGTGTTGGGTGATGCCTCATTCAGGTAACACTGCCTTGCACCCTGTGTTGGGCTGATGCCTCATTCAGGTAACACTGCCTTGCACTCTGTTTTGGGCACTGACTGCCTTGCAGCTTGTGTTGCCTGTATAATTTAACCTTTATATTTGGCTATAAAATTGTTCCCTTATAATCATGCAGAATGATGATCATGGTTATGATCATCATCGGTACGGTTATGATGATCATCGGTATGGTTCTGACCATCATCACTATTATTAATGAAGTATTTATATTTTCATAAACAAGTATGACAGCAGATTTTTTTAGACCCAAAGTGACACAGCTTGCAGTTTTACAGTTTATTAAATTATGTGGATGGATTTTTGTGCTGAAGAACTTTATGTTTACTGTAACTTACCATATTGCGTTGGTGGTTTAGAGAGAGGTCATAAGTACAAAATAATACTGAAATCTTGCCTAGGTTGCCCCTAAGGATATCTAGTGTTTGATTTAGCATGCTTCTGGAGGTTCTGTAACCAAGCTGGCACCATATGCTGCACTCTTTGCTGCCGTGCCCCTCCCCCATCATCCCCCAAGAACATGAGAGAGGGTATAAAACTTACTCAGGATCATCTTCATTGTCTTCCTCCTGTATGCTAGGAAGTCTTGTCAAAATACAAGAACAGTGGTTATAATTTTTTTTTATTTTGGAAATTTTATGCATGTTTCAAAGTTTGGCCCTAGTGAGCTTCCATACTTCAATAACAGCTTCCTTTCTTACTTAAAACTTTTCATCATAACCCAGGATTCCACCAAAGCAGCAAAAGTCATGTATTGCCTTATTCACTGATCTCAGGAGGGCTTGGTAGGGTTACCGTGACCCAGCTGAGCGACTTACTGTTCTCCATTATCCACCTTCTCCTCCCGGTCCTGCTCATGTCCTCCGGCTCCTTGTGCCCTCACCAACTGCTGCACGGCCATCTCTGCTGCCCTCCTGGCCAGCTCCTCTGCCATGTATGCTGACTCCAGCCGCTCCTGCTGGAGCCTGAGGAATTCAGACACAACTGGGACAGGCTGGCAGATGTGTGACATGCATTACATCACAGAAAGCAGGTCAAACAAACAGTGATGAGAGCAATTTGTTGAGGAGGCAGGGGCTACCCATTTCTCACAGTCACTGACTGTTTCAGCATACTGCATTTTCATCCAATTATGTCAATAGCTCACAGTGAATGTGTGCCAATAGTAAAATAATGGGTAATAACATGAAACAGATGTACATACCTGCATATACAGCATACAAATACTCGCACTTACAAACTGACTGAATCAGCCCAAAGATGGTTTGTCACTTCTTCATACCAATGACCAACTTGCTTTTATCATTTTGTATATAAAAACCGGTCACCCACCACAGTTTATTTAAAGTATTTGCGTTATTGCTCACCATGTCTTTAAAATGCCTCTGTATTTACAAAATTCCCCCTTGCATTATTAACATCCCCTTTTTTTATACCTCGGTGACCTAGCTCTGTTGTACTGTGTGTCTGTGCCTGTTCTTCCACGTTGAGAAACCTACGTGCTAATAAGAATTGCATCTCCTTGCACATGGCAGTAAATCTGAACGTAATTCTGAATCTGGGCATAAAGCTGAGCCAGTAAGGAGCCTTGCTTCACCTATCCTCCAGCGTTGCCATGACAGCGTCCTCAGCCTCCTTCTTGATCCAGTCCATGAGAGGTGTCCAGCGATCGGTCTGTGTTGCCACATCCTCCTGCTGTGTGTTGAACACATGCAGGTGGAGGCTCGGGTGGAGATCTGGTAGGTTCTGCTGCTTCTGAACCTCAGCCTCCCAGTCTGAGTCCACATCCTCCAGAACCATCCCACTGCAGTCCTGGTAAATGTGGACTGAGGGAATACACCTGGATTCAGGGGTAGAACTCGCGCTTTGACTCCATTGCCAGAGTTTAACAAGTGGACAGAACAGTCACATTGAACTACTGAGAAGGAGGCCTTAAACATTCAATATAAGTATCAGATGGATTCATAACTTGGATTAAGTGTCACCATTAAATTACTGTCCACAACATACATGGAGAGTGTACATACTATGTAAATACTTGTACACAAACATGCATGCACACATACAACATGTAACATTCTGGCTGTATGCATGCTGTTATTACTATGGTTAATTACCATAAAAGAATCAGTCATCCTTATGTATTTCTGTTGACTACAAACTGTGGATAAAATCAGATGCTTTGTCATTACTGTGAAATTACGTTATTTTTGACTACTGTGAGAAGAGAGATGGTGTTTGCAAATTTACTGAAGAAAATCTGATACAGCATGTTGTCTATTGTATGTCTGAATCAGCCTGTTTTTTCAACATGAATTAGAGAAGATCTGATTTAGCACTTCCCTGGTACTGCACTTGTTAGAAATGCCCCATTATTACAGCAATGTTAAAAAAGGTTGACTGTAAACCCAGTCATGTTCTGTTAGAAGTGCAACAGCATGATCAGCACAAGTGATTCACGAATCACAGCTGAAATGCCTTCGTAAGGTGAGCCTCTGTCACCGCCATACTGAAAAGTGTCACTACTTCGCTTCTGCTTGCAACACACCAAACCAGGCTTTGGATTATTATTTTATTTACACCACAATGCATGTCATACTGAACAAGGTAGCTACCTTTGCACTGTAGTAGTTTTGTGGATTGAAAACACAAAGAAAACAGACACACACACACAAAAATGATCGTGTAATTTAAAATTGACTGAAATGGTAGTACATTACAGTGATGGCAGAGCACTCAGCCTCCTGCGCAGTAGTAAACAGAGGGTAAACACTCAGCTCTTCCTACATGTCAACAGCTACAAAGCAGCCATGCCAAAACAGAAGGTCTGAAACTCATAATGTGCTGTCAATCACCATCTGGTTTGTCCAATAAGAATCAAAAGAAATCCACGTGACATAGAATAAGCCAGTCAGTGGCAAACATCTCATTGTAAAACTCCAAGTGTTCCTTTCTGTCCTCCTAGTCACCATCTGTTACAGCTTTGTGCCTAAATCAGCAGTTCCCAAAGGCATACAAGATACACCAACTTCCACGCTGTACACAAGTGCAGTAGCATCATTAGTTATGAAACATGGCATATTCCTGTTTACTTTTTTTTTTTTTACTTATTCTTGTTTGCAAAAGGCAAATGTGAAATTTGTTATACCAAAACCACATATTTAGCTGGGAAAAAGACATAAATATCTAATGAGTGAAATGATATTCTACATTACCACTCCATGTTTACAGGAATTCACACGTACAATTTCACAGATTCCTTACTCTATGTGCTGTACATATGCTATGTACTCAGAATAAAGTGTGTTTTATACTACAGCTGAAGCGCAGCAGCTACTGGCTGCCACTTTGCCCTTCTGGACAGTTGTGTATGTATCTTGGTCGGTTTCCCCACTCGTCTCCGTGTGCCTGAATGTGTGTCTGTATCTGTCAGTGTGTCAGACTCTTCCTCAGTCTTCATTCTCCTTATGTTTAAGGGGCTGTCAGCGTCTTCCCCCCTGAAACAGAAGGAGAAGAGGCACTGAATTAAGAGCCTACATCACGCATAGTGATTTAACAGCAGGGTGGATTGCCCTGCTCTCTGGCACAGAAGAGGCCTGGCACGCAGTCATGGGGCTGCTGTCTGCCAGCCACATGTAGGTGTGAAGGCACGAGCCTGTTTGGCAAATTGAAGGCGAGCACCCATGATGCTACTGGGTGTGGGAGGGGCTCAAGTTCGCTCATGGTTAATGTGTACAAATACGGGTTTGTTGATTGTCCTGTGGGTCCTTAGAGTGTGGCTACTGTCAAGCACATATGTATTTATAATAATGTAACATCTACCAAAATAAAAAAAATCTAATAATAATTGTTACATTTTCAATATAAACTGTCTCACTTACCACTTTGCACAGCCTCAGTCCCCTCCTGCATAACAAAAAAAAGATTATTAGTTTAAAACTGTCTGACCTCGCTGACCTAAGCTATTCGTCGAACTAAATGAAATTAGATTCCAAAAACTGAGACTGAACGTGTAGTATCTTCTCCTGTCTTTTCCTGTTCAATTTTGCACTTGTGCTGCGATCCAGTAACAGCTCATTAAATAAACAGTGTGGCCCCTGTCAGCCCTAAGCTCATAGCAAATTGCACGAGGTGGGATGTGGTTGACTGATTGCTGCGAGCTTTAGCGTGAAGGCATCCTGACTCACAGGTGAGACAGGTCACTTACCGACACGTTATCTTTGGGTTTCAACACCGGCTGGGGCATCATGCGGTTAATCTCCTGTAAGATCCAGTTCACCACACTGCAGGACAGGTACAGTAAAATGCATGTAAAATTGTCGCTATATCACAACATATGGATACAAGTGCTCAGGAACCACAACACAACTCCTCCTTCTTCTTCTTCCTCTTTCAGCTGCTCCCTTTAGGGGTCGCTTTGCAGCTTCCTCTGTCACCCCAACCTCTTTCATATCCTCCTTCACTATGTCCATGAACCTCCTCTTTGGCCTTCCTCTTCTCCTCCTGTCTGGCAGCTCCATCCTCAGCATTATTTTCCCTATATAGTCTGTATCCCTCCTCTGCACATGCCCAAACCATGTTTAGTCTGTATCCCTCCTCTGCACATGCCCAAAACCATGTCTCGTCTCTCTCACTTTGTCTCCGAACCATCCTACCTGTGCTGCCCCCCTAATATGCTGGTTTTTAATCCACAACCACAACACAACTCCAGCCCATTAAAATTCCACCGGACACTCGCCATCCACTCAAATCCTCTTTAGCTACTGGTTACACAAAGGCAACTACGCCAGCTCTTCAGTTTCAGTACATGGTTAGCAATACACTAAGAAGGTTAAAAAATTGGAAAATAATCGGGGTCACATACTGAATGTTTCATGTACATGTACATACATGTGATCAAAGTGGATACACTACCCTACTTCCTCAAAAACTGGCAGTAAGTGTGTTATATATTAATTAATGTCTTGTTTGAAATAGGTTAATAGGTGCCAGAGGCAGTGGAATGTTTTTCTATGGCAAGTTGAACTTAACCTGTTTGTGCAGTAATTGTGTTCTGTGACATTCTCACACAGACCTGTTTATACTGCATTTCTCTTGATGGGAAAGGCAGACACAGAGCATAGTGATTTTCCAAACAGGTTAATGAAAGCTGAACTATATCATTAGTATAAATACAAAATCAGAACACAATAACTACGTTTCCTGTGACATGGGGTTTTTGTGTCAACCATTATATATTATTATACATATTAATAACCAGGGAAAGACCTTAATGCAACTGTACAAATGTACAAAAACCCTCAGTAGTTTAGATAACTGTTACTGGTGTAATGTGTTGTGATAATAATCAGAGAAGGATCAAAATGCTACACGCTATGATTATGTCGCAATAACACTCAAAGTCGACTAGCGGTGACATTTGTACGCCCCCTGCTGATCAATTAAATTACTACAACAACCTCAAATAATATCTCACATTCCCCAACACTTTTTTCCACTAAAATAGCTTGAAAAGACCCCAAACAACTAATATTTAAATGCAAAATTATTGAGAGAATGAGTGTATATTAATCTTCTCTTTTTGTCTCTTACTTGGGTGCTGTGGGCTCCACGGTAACAGATTTTGGAGTTTCTTCTGGTGATGACACTGTCACAAAAGACACAAGCACACTGTAACTACTAGTGATGATAACTACCCACATACAACAACAAACTAGTACAAATTCAAAGTTATAATTTACAGCCCTGGTATGGGGTTATATAATAGGTGTCATTATTAATAAAGTGTTGTGATTTGGGGTTTGATTCCTGCTTGGGTCTGTGTGCATAGAGTTTGCATGATCTCCCTGTGCTTGGTGGATTTTCTCCAGGTTCTCTGGTTTCCTCCCACTGTCCAAAGATATGTGGGTTAGGTTGATCGGTGTCTCCAAATTGCCTGTAGTGTGTGTGTGTGTGTGTGTGTGTGCGCCCTGCAGTGGGTTGGCGTCCCACCCTGGGTGTCCCCTGTGTTTCCTGGGCTGGGCTCCAGGCTTCCTGCGACCCTTAACAGGATAAGCGGTATGGAAAATGAATGAATGTTGTGATTTGTAAGCTTGTATGGTTATCTTTGGTTATCTTTTGGATAATGCTGCTGTGCCTTTTTTGTTACAGATATACACATATTTTATGGTTCAGCTGGTTAGAAGCACATGACATGGTACCTCTCTCAACTTTTGTTGCTGAAGCTGAAGTCGAATCTGAAGGTGAAGCTGAGGTAGGAGCTGATGGTGGAGCTGAAGCAGGAGCTGATGGTGGAGCTGATGGTGGAGCTGAAGCAGGAGCTGATGGTGGAGCTGGAGTAAGAGCTGGTTGTGAAGCTGGAGTAGGAGGTGGAGCTGGTGGTGGTATCACTGATGGTGCTTGTGGAGGTGCTGGAGCAGGAGAAGGAGCTACGGTTGGAGTAGTTACAGGAGGTGGAGAAGGAGAAGGCACCTCAGTGTTGACGGGCGCCTGGATCTCTGGTGGTTGGGGAATTATCTTGTCAATGCTGTGTTTTAGCCAGTCCAGTACTCTGTGTGCAAACACAGAAAGAAGGCCCAATAAGTGGGGATGATGTGATTGGATCTTATTTTGGCCTGTTTCTAAAAGTCTGATAGGAGAATGACAGCTAATACACACCTGGGTGAGAGCGGTTGGTTATTGTTGTCTACCTCAGACGCCTCTCTGTCAGATGTAACTTCCACCACAGACTCAGCATCTGTGAGTACAATTAGTCTTACCACTGAGACGTTTACAAGCCTAACACCCTATGTACACACACACTGTATTGTTCACTTACATACTGTTTTACATCACATAGTGCAAGCCACATGTTTTCAATGAATGACAGCCATAAAATTTCCAGTATTATGTGTTTGTGAGGTACTGGGGAGGTCTTACGTACTTGGAACAGTCTTTGCGTCACATACCTGGAAAGAAATCAAAGTTTACATGAGAAACTTGTTCCAATCATTATCGCAATTCAACACACACTTCCAGAAGAAAAGACCCAACATGAATATTTACATTTATATTTATTTAGCAGACGCTTTTGTACAAAGCGACTTACAATGAATAATAGTGCACGTGCAATATGGTGAATATGACGAGAACGTAGCCCATAAAACCGCAAGCAAACAAACGTTGTGCAATGCCGTAACATCGCTAATCATAACAGATTCTTCACTTAACATTGGATTGTAGTTGTGGTGCCTGTGATAACATTGCTTTGCAAAAATTGTGACCATTTTATGTTCTATGAAGTTAATTATGAAGATACAATTTATTTAACTTTACAAATCTAAACTAATAGAAAAATAATGCTGTCATAATTATAACGTAATCGTTTACACTCTCGGTAGTTTTTGATGGGTCTTTTGACTTGTCCTCTGGATGTGGGACCACCTTGCCCAGTTCCTGGGTGATCCAGCCAATCACCCCACCCCCTTGCCTACATGGACAAAAACAACTGTAATAAGCAGTTCGCTTTGTTGTCGATAGATGGCAGCACACTCAAACAAAGCAAACAGTTCAGTGTCATGCTATTGAGCTTGCGTAGTATGAACACCAGGGGTTTTATGCACAAAACGTTGCTCTGTTTTATACTAAACAATTACAAAGAGCTTGAATTTCAAAAATTTATATGCACAACTAAATTTTTTACAATGTGGCTATAATCCGTTTATAAATGCCATTAAGTGGTAAGGTAGGTGTAAGCACAATGTGTACATGTTTTTGTTGCTACACAGCCTTCTTCCTATCACGGGTGTAAGTGCTTCTTAACATTTTTTGGAATACAAATTAGGTTATGTATATTATACATATATCATCTAATACTGTATATATTGTAACAGACCAATGAACCAGGTAGGTGTCAAACCTAGGTCATCACTGCCTGCACACCCAACAGGAGGATTAGCCTGCTGAACCAAAGACTCAAGTCTCTAGCTCCGGGAGCTAATCGAACTCTTGTCCCGACCCGGGGGTAACGTTACCGTCATTGCAGCAGACCCAGCCACATGCAGTGGCTGCTAAAATATATAAATTCTCTAATTACAGAAGAAGAGGCTCAAAGAAATGTAGAAACGTGAATATTATATTTAATTCCACTTTGTTAATGTTATTACCACTTTGGTTACTTGTATCGGTGGGAAGGAACTGAAAAAAACTTAAGAAACTGGTACAAATGCAGAAATTTTCAGACGTCACATTTAAACTATCATAGGTCCAAAACTATCAAATATCTGATGTTGAAAAATGAAATTAACTATAAGAAGTCATGAGATGTTTGTGGAAAACCGAAATTGCATTTGTCAGCAAATAATTTAGACGAAAATGAGGAAGGAAGGTTTGGAAATACTTTGTCTGCTTACTCTTTCACAAGTTTACTACTGCACTGTAATACATACAGGTAAAGAAAACACAGCAGAAGTCAATGTGGCCATAGGTAACACATATGTCATTGGAAATCCATTTTCACAAGTAACGTCCTCATCTTGGACAATACTTGGACAATTAATAAAATCCTTCAGACAATTCTCACATTAGAATTGCAGACAGGGGATGCAGACAGTAGTTGTCACTGACCTGGTGTCCACAGTAGTCTCCTGTTGTTAAGGAAACAGAAGAAAGCATTATGGGAACAATGGAAACTGCTCACGTACTTTCAGATGATGACTGTGCGGTCAGTTTGTGGACCTGCACAGGAGAAATAGCCTGGCTGTAGGTCTTGGTTTACCTTGGTTTCAGAGCCAAACTGGGGAGACACAGCTGGCTGGGGCAGAGCATTGGCAAGTCCATTAGAGAGCCAGGTCAATACACCCCCCTGGATTCTGTGCACAGAGAAGAATGAATGAAGGTGGAGAAAAGATGATTTTTTAGTGGTGTAGCAAGGCTGAAGGAACGCTGCACATGCTCCTGTATAGGCGATGCAGAAACATGCTAACATATCAGAATGGTTTTACTCCTCTCCTGTTTACTCACTGTTTACACTCATCCCAGCAATATCACTGTCATGTAATCTGTCTCATTCAGTGCTAATATGGTTGAATTTTTAAACGTGCTGCATTTTCCTGTCACTGTATCATGTAATTTCACAGGATGGTCATAGACAAATCAACACAACACACTCACACTCTCACACACACACCCTCACACACACACACACACACACACACGCTTAAACTCTTACTTGTTTGCTTCTGTTGCATCCTCTTTCATTGCAGGATTCACCTCTGTTGTTGCTCAATGTATAAATCAGATGAATCATTGGCATCAGGTAAGGTGGCAAAAGAGCAATATGATCAGATACTTCCTGGTTATACAGTCATTCCATACTATGAAAGTTTTATGGTACTTTTGAAATACTGGAGTATTCAACACATGTGATTGTTATAACTATAAAATATAGGTTTCGACACAAACATGCACATACAGTATATATACATGGTTACATGTATACATATGTGCATATGTATAAATAAGTATGCATGCACACCCACAAATACATACCATATTCATGTTCATGTATATATACATGCAGATTAAAGACCATTATACCCTCTTTTCACATTTATACTGTAGCAGGACTTTTCTGGTAGAATCAGCTCCCACTAGTTCTTGTTCTGTCCGCACATTTGACCTAACAAACATGCCATCACATTGTGTACCTTCTGTTTTCTCTTCATTCTGCAGTCTTCCTGTGTGATCCTGTTGAGGGGTTACAAACATGCACAATCAGAAGAAAGAATCACTGCATGGTCAATGTGCAGCAACGTTAAATTTCAGCATAGACCCCTATCCCACACACACACACACACACACACACACACACACACACACACACACACACACACACACACCTCACACGTGCACACATATACACATACGCACACACATACTCTTGTGCTCACATACAGACACATGCACTCACACAGACAGACACAAATATACACACACACACACACACACACACACATATGCTCACACACCAACACACACACACATACAAAGAATAGAGAGAGACCATCAGAAAGTGCACCATTAAGCACACATGCGCCTTACTTGTGCCGCAGGCTGGACGTTATTTTGGTCTTCTCCTGCCAATTTTCCAGAAGTTTCCGAAGGCTGGGGCACAACTTTAACCATCCAACTAAACATCCTAAAACTGAATAAGGGGTCAAAGCAATATTTAAGAGTCTTCGTCTTGGAGTTTTTCTGCTCCACAATAAATTTTAATAATCTCATAAAGGGAGTCACATAAAGAATGAAGTTACTGTATTTATTCAGATAAAACATACAGTTTTTACTATGTTAAGCTTTGCTGCTGTTCTCTTCATTGCTCTATTGTTGTCATGATCATGATCAAAGTATGATGTAGCAAAATATGGGTCACTACTTTTAAAAGTTTGAAATTAAATTAACCAGTAGTGCATGAGTTACTTTGAGACTCACAGAAACCCTTTAGTAATATAATATCTTTGAACATAATCTCTTATGGACCAGTAGAATACCACACCAGTAACACCAAGGATAAATCTCATACATTAATACCAGTTACAGTAAAACTGGGACAGAGTACAGACTAATGTTGCAGTACTGGTCCAATGCTCTAACGTGTGTGACCCCTTGTTAGAATCACAGTCACAGTGCTAATGTAAATCTTAAACTAAAGTTCTTAGGGATGGTAGAGAGAGAGCGATAGAATCGCGTTGACAATGAAGAAAACCTGGAAATGTTGTAAGAACGTCCTTAGATTTATACTCATGGAAAGACCACTCATAAATGCTTTTTCAGAATCATAATTAACCTTTTAGAATCATGACTGGCCCTTTCATACATTGAACTTACATCATATTTATAGTGTGCTGAGATGAACAGATTTGTTGAGTTTTAATGACCTCCACGTTTGCTGACGATTCTGTTAACTGTTAAGTTAATATCTGAGAAATTGGATTGAAGGTGTTTTTGTTGCGTAGGCAGACCTGAGTTTCCAAGTATAACGTGCTGCTGCATTTAATTTAAGACTATCCAAAGGGCTTTGTAATTAAAAAAATATATATTTCCACCATACTTTTAACGAGCCAAGCTGTCTAAATAGCCCATTAGGGCATGAAGGCACCTGGGCTATGTAGTATTTGTCTGTTTCTCCTCTGTGATTATGGAGGAAAACGTCCTCAGTATGTGATCACATTGTCCTGGAACCATGCCGATGATTTACATTAGCAGAACCATGACACTGAAACACCTGCGTGTTTAACTTGGAACTGAAATGTGCCGCATGACAATAAATTAACAGGAGGCGAAGCTCAGCTGTTCAGCTGGGTGACTTCACGGCTGCTCTCACTGTCACTCTACACACAGCTAAAACAACAGTGCTGGTGTTTTCACTCAACAAAAAAATATACACTTTCACTCCATGTCAAGTTTTCAACATTTTCTCTTCGGTGTCCTAAGCTCTTTGGCCTGAGCTTTGGTTCCCAGACACCTACTGTCGTCATTCTAATGACTGGAGTTTTGCACTCCTATGGCAGTGATCTAAACACAGAAACAAACCACAAATGAACACCAGAACCCTTTATGTTATTTCATTATGAGTCCTGCTTCTGCTGGCGACAATGACCCAAAGCTAATGCTGGTGAGGTGACCTCACTCTAAGTTCTGCCAGAGACCCTCTCCACCTCCCTTCTATGCTAGTACCTGAGCTCACAGCTCTGGTTTCGAGAAACATAGAGAAATAAGCGAATTCAAAGCACAGAGACACATATAATTTACCTGTGTGTTGGGCTCAATGATGTCCTAGCATTCCAGAGAGAAGCCAAGCAGAGAAGTGCGGTTCTGCACCGGAAGGCGATCGGCCTTCTGCACAGATTAGCATGGTTGAGTTTCAGATAACGGGATTAATGTCTGAAGGACAGTGTGCTCACATGGCAAGAACCAGTTCAGATTAGTCCCAAAGGACCCCGGTCTCAGTGGTGCTGCCTGCTTGGAAGTGGGCTCATAAGATCCATGTAATGTCCGTGTACTCACCTGGTTCCCTGTTTAGTGATAAAGCAACACATTATCAAATGAGTGGTGTTGAATGTTCTTGTGTGGCAAATTTATTTACTAATAATGTAGTAATTTTCAGAAGCACTTCTTATGCATGGCTATTTTATATCTGAATCTGAAATAGTCCTATATGAGCAACAAAGGTGAGTACATTTTCTTCTGAATGGGCACATCCAGTTGTTTATACAACTCAAATGACTCAAACTGAACTACCATTACGTCTTGATGAGATAAATCCATTTTGCAAGCTTGTACAGTGAACACCTCCTTCTTGTCGGAGCAGAAGACATATTTGGTGCTCTTCCCCCACCTGAAACCATAACCTGGAAGAATGGGGCCAGTAGTCCGGAACATTCAAATGCAGCTTAGCCAAGACCTGGTTTGCGTCATGCTCACTCAAACGCTTAAAACCCGTTCAGTAGACACATGGAGCCAGCATGGCCATGGCTGTCACAGAGCCCTTTTGAAGTCTGTGGGAGCGATCGATGAACCCTGACCTCTCTCTGTCCCCCAGAGTGTTGCGGTACAGGTGCCAGGGTTGGATCACTGGACTGGCAGGAGCCTGGAGACAGAGATTGTGCCAGTGAAGAGGTGTGGCTTCTCACATTCGTCTCCTCTTACATACGTTGTCTGCATCTCTGTCTAAATCAGGACAACTACCCCCCAACTCCCTTTAATATGTCTGATTGGCTAAGTTGTTTTCAAAGATGTATATAGGTGTTTTAAGGTTAGCACAGGTGACAGAGCACCAACAGTCTGTTAAGGCTGTCTGAGCATTAATATTCAATAATAATAAGTACTTTTGAAGAGACATTTATCTCTTCAGCATTGAGAAGCATGTCAACATTCCAACAACATTGAACTGAAAAACTGAATAAATACAAGATCTCCCATACATATTAACTATATGCTGTCCTCATAGACACAAAACAGAACCTCTGTCCCAAAAGCACAATATTCTGTAAAGCCACAGATTGAGTCAAATCAGATTAGTTTGTGGGTCTCAGAGCAAAACCCATGACAAGTACACACACGCTAAAAAAGTGTTTTTGTGGCTGGAAGCAGAGACTGAGGTCCGCCACAGAGAATGTTCATCCAGTCTCTATGGTCTTCTCAATCTGAACTAGGGATTTGCAAAGCGGCTGCAGAGAGAAATATTTAACATAACTCTGTTTCCAAACAGAAAAATAGATTATACATTACAATATGGAAAGCACCACAGAAGGACTTTCTCTTCTGTTCTGTGTCTGTTTCAATTGATACCAGTGAACATTAGGCTGTCTGTACAAATATCCTTTTGGATGATTCCAGTTATTAACAGCAGATGTTATATACAGTATTTTAAATATTCTATCAGATTGAGCTGAATCAAATTTGTGTATTAAGGTGGCTCCGTACATACACAAGGTTGGGTTTTAGCCCTTAACACTGTTTGCGTTTCTCTGGATATTCTTCCTATGTATGTATATGTATATCAGCTGTGTAGCTGAACAAAATGTGCATCATGCATCTTGGGAGAAGCTAAAAGCCATAGGATCTCATTAAGAGATAAAGTTTCTTGGGGGAGGGGGTATAATCCTTAAAGGTCTCCACGGAGGACAAACCTGGCCTGTGACCTAGAAGACCTGCTTTGTGATTGGGTGATGAGAGGATGACAGACAGGTGAGAGGTGAGGGGTTAATGATGGTCTGAGAATAGACTGGAGTGCAGTGTCATACCCAGGTGAAACATCCAGCCAGAAAGGTGTGCCAGTGAGAGGAAGTGACCAGAAGGACACAAGAACATTAATGTGCTACATAGTTTACAGGAAAAGAGGCAGACAGGATGTTGGAGATGCAGATTGAAAAGGAGGACAGGGCTGAAAAAAATGAGGTGATAGGGGAAAAAAACGAAAGGCAGAGAATGGGAAGCAGAAGGCAAGTTTGGCGGTATTCAGTGGGCTGCTCACATGAGCTTTAATGGAAGAATAATAAAGAGTAATATGGACAGAATACCCTCTGGATAAACTGTAAACAGGAGGTAATGTAATGAATATATCCACACAGTAAGAGCATATTAACCTAAATACAAAACAAAATTAAATATGAACACAGTGGGAAGACATCACATGCATCTCAATTTTCCAGAAAGTTTTCAATTTACATCAAAATTTGTCACTTCCTTTTCATTTGGTTGTCAGACAGTATTGCAATTTATATTTACCCATGTCTGGTTCTTTATTTCAGTTTTGTTTTTTCCTTTCTTTGTTCTGTGTTCCTTTCCATCTGTATATTGTCAGTCACTGCATGCTTGAGGTCTAAGAGTAATTAGACACTGCCTTCATACTTGGCCCAATTCATTTGAACCTGTGAGTTAATGAGGCAGTGAGCTAAAAGACAGAGCACAATTTGTGTGTGTGTGCGTGTGTGTGTGTGCGTGCGTGTGTGCGAGTTGAGGAGACAAAGAGACCATGGGAAATTTCTCCTGTTGTCCTGCATCTTTTCATCCCTAATCTATTTCCTCTGAAATAAAGGACTCTGGGTAATGTCTACACATTCATTCCCAGGTTTCTGATAGGAAAACCAATCCTAAGTGTGAGATCTTTAATAAAAAATTGAGTAGCACTGCTGGTTGTAACGGCTTCACCTTCAGATTGACTATATTGAACTGGATAAATGCTGTAGATGCTGCCATCGTACTTTGTTGCCTTTTAGTCATTTCTTTGTGTGGGAATCTTTCCATCTGTCAGTGCAGCCTTGGGATTCGCTACTTTCTCACTTCATTTGTCTCTTTCTTCTTATCTCTCCTGCTTTGTTTCTACCTGCCCCATGTTTATTTTAATAAACAAAGTGTTGCTCAACATGCAGATGTTCTCACGACCCTGGTGTGACCATTTATCAAGCTAAATTGCGACGTTCTCACAACGTGGTGGTCAGTGATGGAATGCGTTGCTTAAACATTAGAGAAACGCTGCAGAAATGTGCCGCACTCAGCCTCGCTGTGACATTATCCATGCTTACTGGACCACCATTGTTGCTCACTGGAGCAATGTGATTATCCTGTATCAGTAGATTCAGGAAGCTAAATTGTTTGTAGACATTCTCTCATCACAGAATGGAACTGTTAATAGCACTCTTTGCTTCTTTGGCAGAGGCTGGTGGATCTGACTACTGTGTGACCAATCCATTGTCCTATTGACTGGAGATGAAATATTTCTTCCCTCTTGACCGAGGGCTTTAAAACACACAACTGACTTCAGAGTGACACATAAAAACCTGCATAGTGCTGTGAGTTATGGTCTGAGAGCCACCTGGGTCATCAGAGTACCACAGCTGAACCCAGAGCAGTTCTGGAAGAGAGCAGTGTATGAGAAGAAGACAGATCTAGTGTAGGTGAAAAAAGGAGGAATACGTCTTTTATTTATCCTGGTTGTGCAACTCTCATGACAATCTTTTGCAATCAAAAACTTGATCGTTCAGCAACATGATTAACAGACCCATTTGCAGGGCTTATGAAAAATTTATTGGGAAAAAGAAAACTCAGGGTCAATTGCCCATAGTGCTATAGTGCTACTGAGCAAAGCACGGTAAGCTGGTGAAGTGGAATTTCTGCTCGCATTAATGGGATTTTCTAGGTCCAACAAAGTTTTGATTTGGAGAGAGATGCATTTGGATAAAACTTAACTGGGTATCACCATGAAGAATAGTTAGTAAGTCAACTCTTGGATCAAATATGCATCGCTCAGTGTAGCTGACATGAAAGTGTGTGTTTTTGTATCTGCTGAGATATGTTACTGTTCCCAATAAGATTCTCCAATGACCATTAAAAAATTTATGGAGAATATTCCTCGCTGTAGCTCAGCACTTTTATTACATGCGGCTTAGGAGGATCTTCCTGCCTTCTCAGTCCGAAGGATGATGTCACCCATCCATTGTTCTTAGACTAAGGAAAGTTCAATGGGTTCATAGAGCAGACCCAAACCCTATTAGTCCCCTCTTCTTTGGAGACAGTGTAAAGGCTAATTAATAAGCAGTGGCAGGGAATTATAACCAACTGGGTCAACTTGCTGTCTGATTGTACACATCTACCCAAAGATTTGTTAGTATGCTATGAAAATTAATTGAAACATTAATTTTATTCTTCAGCAACTCTGCTGAAATAACTTTCTTTTAATCTTATCCTGAGAAATGTGAGAGGAGTCCATGAATACGTATACAAAGTGATTTATGCCTTTGTTCAAAGTACTTGAACTAATGTTTGTAAAGATCCCTGGTAATGAGGCTGAACAGTCTAAAAGGGATTACTCAATAAACCATTGGTCATTTCAAGAATTCTCCATGTCAATCTCAGTCTAATGTCTTATATTATTTACAGCCATGGCAATGAATATAGGTTTCTAAACCTGTTCAGGGGCAGTAGGTTGTGTGATTATTCTCTCATGTAAGGCGATATGGGAGGGGAGGGCCAGCTTCCCTTTCCTTCAAGCTTTGATCTTCATCGGCTGGATGTGCCTTTGCATGGACAGGGGCCATCTGAGGTTCTGACATAGCTTTCCTCAGCCAGGCCCAGTGACCCTCTTCCCTTTGTTCACCTATAGGATACCGACAAGACACCGCCAGCAGGGTAGCCTTTCTATGTGCACAAAGCAAAGTGGGCACACGCGTGTCTGTGTACACATATACCTGTAAGTATGTTACACACTGAGTGCTGTGTCGAGCAGGGCTATGTGTGAGCAGAGTTACTTCTAACATCAGGTTCTTGCTGGATACAAGTTACTTGATCTTCATCTGTTTGTCTTAAACAAAAGCTTACTTTCCTCTGTCAAATCGGGGATCCTTATATTAAAGTAATTTCTATAGTTCTATCAGTAGTAATTGGAAAAAACGGGCCTTCAAAGTTGGATTTCACCGTTTAGCTCAAATTTAATATGCTTAATATGTACAGAATGGTTTAACTAATTAATGACTGATTATTTTATGTTTTCCCTTTGGGTTGAGTCACAGTAACTGACTGCATGGTCTCAGACACTTCTGGATTCAAAGCCTGTTTCTCATTACTTCCTTTAACAACAATTGTTTGTAAGTGATTAATTTCAAGTAATTAATTTTACAATACATGTGTGTGTGTGTGTGTGTGTGTGTGTGTGTCCATGTCCTGCAATAAGATGCCATATCCTCCAGATTATATCCAGTCTGACTGTTCATGACCCTGGATTAAATATATATTACATTACATATAAATATTA
>JABJVR010035113.1:12033-24566 GCA_025773905.1 Chitala chitala
CACCCCACCCCCCCCCCCCCCCCCCCCCGCCCCCCCCCCCGCCCCCCCCCCCCCCAAGACCGTGGGCTTGAACCACACCTTTGTAAAACAACTGTACAAGCTAGCAGAACTTCAGTTTGTTCTCAAGTCCCAGGAAATCGTACATAATGTGAGTCACGTGACTTTGCTGCATTCTGACAAGATTCTAATTAACATCACCGTGGTTACAGTGTTAAATATCATGTGCTCAAGCCTAGAATACTAACTTGTCTGTCTTGGTGTCATTGAGTTATCTCTGTCCTATGGTTTGAATTGGGAGAATGCCAGGGCGGGCAGTGGTCTACTTACAACCAGGATGGCCATTAAGGCTCCCTGTAGGAGGCCGGTGAGAACATCGCTCCAGTGGTGTTTGTAGTCGGAGACCCGGGACAGGCCCACATACACCGAGGCTGCGATCAGAAAGAACTGGATTGTGGGTCGGAGAAGCCTCGCCCATTCTGTCTGCAGCCGCGCCTGAATATAAAGCTGCAAAAGACACACGAAACGTGTAAAAACATCAACCGACATTCATGACACATAGCGATCAGTACTGTGTTTTTCTGAAAATGTGCAGGATGTGTAAGTGTGCTGTAAAAGCTTCAGGAGTGCCGGTGTAAAAGTTTGGGGCTCCTGTTTTGCCATAGTCAGTTTCAAACTACGGCATAACATGGCAAACCGTTTATTCTATCTGAAAACGCATCAGCAGCGCCACATGACAAGTTGCATGGTGCCCTGCTGATAGCTGCTTGTCTTTTTCGCAACACAGCATGTAATTCAGCCTTTTTCCATGGTTTGCAAACAATAACACATGCCTTTGATAATGTAGACGTTTCCTATAGCAACGCATTTATAAACAATGTACAGTTCTGCATAACAGAAGAGCGGGTGACCAGGTTTACATCCTTTGTATCACTATAATGTACATCAAAACAATTTGGAGCAATTCTCTTATTCTATTTGATACTGTTAGAATTGGCTCTAGAAGAACTCTCAATCAGTTCTGTTTCACAAATATTCTAGTCCCCGTGTGTAATAAGTATGGTGCTCAGAAGAGTAATGCATACTTCTTAGGGAATACGAACTGTGTCCTGATTTATAGATTTCCTGCTGCAACAAGACATGTAGACCATGAGATGTAAGGTGCTGATGAGAAGGGAGGGGACTTTCGGCTTCGTGACTGTGCCGTGTGAAGACGTGTTCTCATGCTAATACCCCTGTATTTAAATGAGGCGAGACCTGAGAATATTCTTTATATTAAAGCAAAACCTGAAATTTGAAAGTAGCCAAGAAAACCATCGGACCATTACCATCAGATACAGGTACTTTTACTGTAGTCTGACAATCCACGTTTCTTGCCTATTTCACAAACAATTTCAGTTTAATGTTATAAACCAAGGCCATGTGCTGTAGTATGTCTGGATTAAGACATTAAATTTGCGACTTGACCACGCCCAATTTGAGATTTTTTTTTAATTTTTTTTTTATGCCACATTTTTTGTTAAGGAGACAAAAAAATATGGTTTTGAACTTTTCTCGACATTTCATGACAGGAGGTTCACTGGTAAATTTCTAGCTCCGAATTAGTTCTATTATAGCAATATCTATGGAGTGTATTATATTTATACATAAAAATAGCAAGCATGCAATCTATATTTAATAAACACTGTTTATCATTACTTAAATGGACAATATACTTGATATATACCATCAGGTGAAAGATCGTGTAACAGTCGAACTGCACACTTCCTAAATTGAAGTTATACAACAAGTAAGCCGTTCATACAGAGAAACATAAGCTGCTTTTCAGTGAACGTCATGCCAACTGCTTGGTATTAACACTTAATCGTGGCTCGTTAAGAAGAGGCTGCAGTAACTGCTGCGTTAATAAGCTCTCAGGACAGACCCACTTGCCCTTAAATTAATTTAACTAATCCCTTGTTTGATACTATTATCTGGATTTACAGATTTATCAGAGGAAATGTGTTGCTTGCTGATTATGTACTATGTATTGAATACACATTCGGTTAATACAGTTAATGATGGCTTGACACAGCCTGTACTTTAATATTAATTTAAATAACTGATCTCATATATACACATTTGAAAAGGAGCATATAGAAGTATATACTTATCTAGTCCAAATTCCCAACTTCTTCCTATATTGTTATATACCCTTAAACATACACCACTGACACAGTATGCTGCCATTACAAAGATGTGAAACATAACAGTGTTGTTTCTTTATACCGTACAAAATCACCTTTCAAGCATCATACTGTTTCAATTTGTGCAATGTAAAAAATGTAAAAAAAATCTACAATACACAGCAATCTTCTGTGCCCTACACCATAAACATCAAAATATACACCAACTAACCCCGCCACACCCCTCATCTTGTGAGAAGGATCTCCTTGTATTTATTCTTGAATTGCTTTATGTTTGGACATTGCTTTAATTCCTCCCTCAAGTTGTTCCACGGTTTCACTCCACCAGAAGATACACAGAAACCTTTCTTTGTGGTGCAAATAGAATGAATTAAGTATGACAACTAGCAATGGTTACCCTGAGGCTGTTCTTCATCAAGTCAAAATGCGATCAGGAGGTATAGAAGCTGGCGTGAACTTCATACTTACTGCTAGGAACAGCATGCAGTACATGGAGAAGGAGGAGTGGCCGGAGTAGAAGGAGAGTCTGAAAGGGAGAAGAGCAATGTTCTGATTCGCGGTTCGGACGGGGTCACGGAACATTGCCCCCATGATGCTGACTGATACGTTCCCTCATTGTTCGCTAAAACAAACCGTGAGCACGCCCAGTTCCTGCAACGTGCCAAAATGTCAGGTCCTTTAAAGACCGTTATTCACCACTGAGGAAGTGGAAACAACAAAGGAAAATGGAGGAAACTTGAGCGGCAACCCCGCGCCTTCCTGTCTAGTGTGTGCCAGGTGTTTTGCAACGCGCCAAGATAACGAACAGCTAAATTACACGTCCTGGACCAACTTCTTGTTTACGTCAAATACCACATATTGAACCTGTAAGATAAAAACTGCAAGTCTTTTTAAAATCTCTTTGATGGTAATATTTTTTTTCCCTATAAAAACATAAGGGAAACTTAACTGTAGAAATTGAGGTGTTTTTCCTAAATTTCAAATAACTACAGAGAACTCCGTTTGGCGTATATCATTCCAATACCTCTCAAAAATTTAGAAGAAAAACTGCTGATATAAACCATATGTGCATATGAGAGAGCATGGTTTGATTATGTAGCTATTGTTGTATCTGTTAGTCTTGACCTTCAACCCATTAAGATTTTGTATTAACACAAGATTATGATAAATTCTTCCAGTTAGAATGAAGATGAAACAACATTGTCTAAGAGTTTTAGGACTGAACTACAAGCATTAATATACCTTTAAAGTACTAGAAATTAGCACTTTACTCAACTGTAAAAAACATATAAAAAACATTTTCTTTATATTAAGTAATACAGAAACTTTGGGTGCTACAACGTCCAACTGTGATTCACCAAAAAATATGTATTGTGAGGGAGCAGAGGGTTAAGTCTTTGGCTCAGCAGACTAATCCTCCTGTCTGGTGCACCGGCAGCGACAACCGTGGTTCAAAACCCGTTTCATCCCTTGGTCCGTTACAGCATAATGACTTGGTTATTATTTTAATATGATAGCTATATTATTAATATGATTTATAATACTGTAAATATGTATTATAAATTTACTGTGTGCTGCTGTTTTGGGCCCTTGTAGTTTGTAGTGACCATCAAAAGGCAGTTGTATAACAAAAAACACATTTCACCTTTTGCCTAGATAGATATTGGACGTTAATCCTCATATTGGGCGTTTAAACAGGTGTGAAGCCACTTCACTTACCTGGCCTCGTTGACCATGGTTTTGTTTCCAGCGCATGTGAAGTTCTCAACGTAGTTTCCTGTGCCACAGCTGATCTCGCTCCACACAGGCTCGCACACGCTTATGAAGTGCGGCCTCAGCCGGCCTATGGAATACTTCGCGATGTCGGTCAGCGACTGGCTCATCGCGGCACCGAACAAGAAAGTGCCCACGGCTTTGTACACGCACGCCACATAGGCATTCTTGAAACTGGACTTTGATTTGATGCACTTAAAATACACGGCAAGGCACTCCCCGAAGATCATCTGCGAAAACGAGACGGACAGGACAGACGTTAGGCGAGTGCACCGCACCCCCTGATTGGCCAATCCATTGTCACGTGTCACAGCCTAGGTTCAGCAATACACAAAAAGCTGGACATGTCAACTAGAACGCTCCACGTTCTCAGCAAAGCTACTCCACCCTGCTTGCTGTGTCTGTTAGATGACAGTGATGTCATACGGCAACCGTAGCAAATCAGGGTGCAAAGTGTCCCCCGTTTTAGGAGTAATCTGCAGATGTATTTCAAAGACTAGACCAAACACTCAAACCGAATGGGGAAATCCTGTGAAATGCACCAGCCACATTGCAAGTAAGAAAAACAGAAAATGAGTGGTACTCCACAGTGCAGCTCTAACTGGGCCTCAGTAAGCCAGTATTTGTTATAACCTAATTTAGTATAATACTAATATGCTATATGTCAGATACTGCATGTAGGTTTGTCATTATATACATTATCTGTTGCAGTGGAAACCATTCTTACTTGGGACATATATTTGTTGCCCTGACAACAGGATTGTGGTAATTAAAAAGTGAATACATGCAACACTACCAAATTTTCATTTCAGACCATGAGAGAAAAAGGAAGATGATGTCGGAAGCGGCAAGAGACTGGCTTTCGTTTCCTTCTATCTGGTAGACAGACACGCTACAGGACCTGACCATAGCCGATCCTTTTTAACAGGCGAATTAATAATTTAGGTCCAATTATGCGTTTTTTCAAATGACACAAATGTGAGAATTTTTGTAATGAATGCCTGAATTCAAAAAGTGATGGTGTGGAAGTAAACTAGTGGTGCTGACAAGAATGACAGCATTGTCTGAAATGTGGTTTTAACACGTGCTTCGTTCCCCACTACATATGGTGCAGACAGTGCAGACATATGGGGGGGGGAGGTGTCACATTACTCGTTGTTCTTTCTGCAAGTTCAGTTTAACCACAAAGGAGCACAGCGTGCATCTGCACTGTATGTGAAAACACCACAGGAGATTAAAAAACCTCTGTGCTCACTTTTTTCCGTCCAAATATACCCAGCTCCTCACCACTATATGTGTGTGTGTGTGTGTGTGTGCGCGCGTGTGTTATTTGTGTTTTTGTGTATATGTACACTAAAATATAAATACAGTTTAACAATAAGGACCGTAACCACTTTTGACAGGTTGTGTAAAGGCCTTTCAGCTGAAAAGGAGATGGAGTGGACAGGACAGCACAGAAATTATCACAAAGTTAATTACTGTTTTGGAACAATAATTTATAAATCATCCTTGCAGCTTGCCTCCTGATGTTTACGAGTTAGGAAAATTTGACTGACTTTAGTCCAGGATTAGTTCGGTGTAGCTTGAAACAACTGAGCTATTTTAATGTAAATAACAAAATCGAGTGGCTCTGTTTCAAGGGAACACAACTTAATTGTGTTTAGGTCAAGACTTTGAATTGTGTAACATATTGACACTGCAATGACATAAGCCTTTTCTTTCTGCATCATGGGGAGAGGTATTTCATTCCACTAATGTGAATATCTCAGTCACCAGTATCCATTCCATATGCTAAGTCATCACATGCCAAAGGGGGCCTTGTTAGACCTGTAATTCTGTAATGTTGGCACATAAAAATTTCTAAAGGCTCCGTTACCAACTGACCCTGCCAGGCGTTCACAGCAGTCATCCTGGATAAGCGTTTTTCAGTAGGTTCCGCTTATATCCTAATCATTTCAGTTACTTGAAAATGAGGACAACTTTGTGATAATTTGGCATATAGGCCTACTTGTTTTTTAGATGAGAAAGTTCAAAATAGAGGAACACATCCGAGCAAACTAGCATACGTGCGCGTACATGCAAACACACACACACACACACACACACACTCAAAGCAGACAGGTTTTTATGTAAAAAAAAAAACCTCACTTACTACAAACAGCGTGAAGGGAATCATTATCCCTCCTAACAACTGATAGGATATGGTGTCTTCTTTATAGGGGTACTTGATAGATTCATCATTACAGAAAAATCCCCGTTTGTATGAGCTGTGTCGCAGTGTGAGTATTGCGAACGGGAGTCCCACTAGCAAAAAAGTAACGAGAAAACAGAAAACGGTTAGCAGGAAACCCATGGGAGCACAGAGACATTCCACCATGGAAGCTAGTAGAATTTAATGACCCGCTGGGAAGAGAGAGAGAAAAAAACCTCATAGGTCCTCAGTATGTTTTAAGGAAGGATAAAAGTATGGTCACTCATTTGTGGGTTGTTTTCTCTCTTACCTGATGGGAAAAGATTATGTTAATTGAAAGTGTAAAAAATTATACCATTAAATCATGGTATCTTCATTAGCAAGATAAGAAAAGACACTGACTTCCACTCATGTCTTTCAGTGTATTGTAAATTTGGCATTTTGCGTTGGCCTAGAGTTTTTGTTTACAAACTCTGTGGCACACGAGAATGTGTAAGGACCAGACATACGAAATGAAGAAATCACACGGCGCTGTCTCCTACAAGCGTTTAGTCATGTTACATTCATGTCTGCTCATTGTGACATTTAAATTCACTGCTCATTGGCTATTTTATTTAGTTTGCTTTAACTGATCCAGTACACACATCTTTTTTCCATGCCACACAGAAGTCCACAGAAATGCAATTATTCCTCTTTTAAAAAAGGAAACCATTGCATTGCTTCTTTAAAGCTAGAGATTTCCAGTAACAGCACAGTCCATAAATGACCCATGAGAAATACTGAAAGTGGCAGCAAAATACAGCAACACATAAACCAGTTAACTGGCAGAGGAACATTTCAATTAAACGTCCATCCATTTCCCACACTGAGTCATGGGAGTGTAGGGCACAGATCACCCTGGACGGTGTGCCAACCAATTGTAGGGCAGACATGCGCACGCGCGCACACACACACAAACACACACACGCGCGCACGTACACAACACATGTTGAAACACCAATCAGCCTACGATGCCTTTGGACTGTGGGAGGAAACCCAAAAAGGACGTGGAGAACATGCAAACTGTTCCCCTACAAATCATGTATTACTGCGGATGAAAATCGTCATGCCATTGAGTTAAGAATATGATATGCATGTATCTAACAAGCAAGCAATGACTCATTTTTTCTGAGGAAAAAAAAAATTATCAGATAGGAGTATGAAAATGAGTGAAAACACACTAAGAATTTCAGTGTAAAGTAGCACAGAATGGTAGCGTTAGTGTGCCTGTAATGCATTCATCTAAAAGCACTGGGAATGTTAACTAGGAAATGGGCGAAAGTGTTAATTTTCTCTTTCAAGTGGATTCATAACTGGCCACTGACTAATATTCATATATTCCTGTTATTATTAGAAGCATCATCATCATCTTTCAAAATAAAAATCCAAAAAGAAAAAGTCTTAATAAGGTTTCATGATGGACTTGGAAGAAAATCTTACACTTGCTATGTAATGAAACTGTGCTTATAAACAGAATTTAAAGCATACTGTATATACAAATACTGACTTCAAATACCAAGCCCTGCTGCATAATTTAATAGAAAATGTTCTTTAAATTATCATAATAATGAACCGGTACAACATAAATTGATGTTTTTTGATTACTATCAAAGTTACACTATTTACCACTGTACCACTGAAACTAACTGTAAAGGATATTAATGCTTCATGATGAAAGCCTTCATATACTAAACAAGAAAAGTTAAAGGTAACCCAGTACATTTACCTACAAATATCAGTTAATTTTAACAGGAACTATTGAAATGAGTGTGAAACCACAAGCTTCATCTATGTCTATTGCATATCACGCCCTACTTTTGCGTTAACTCAGCTACCATCAAATGTTTGAAACATCCTTTCAGCTATTCATCAGTGGTCCACATCCCAGACTAGTTATTTACATGAACTCTTAGATTTAACTCACGTACTTAAAAGGAATGCTCACTTTGCCTTTCAATGCATCACTAAAACACTTAACTTCCTGATAATCAGACCTGTGATTGCTGTAGTTTTTTCTTGTCATGAAATAACTATAATCTCTTTTTATCAGAAAAACAAAACATCCTAATCTCCAAATACACCACAAGCAAGTTCAGTTTTTACCAGTGGAAACTGCAGTAAGAGTACCACTCAATTCCTGACCTACTTTTAGCGTGTTATGCAACACCCACATAGCGCCAGTAACTTTGAAATGAGTTAGTGCCTAAAACAATATCCAAGTGGTGCCCCCCTTTTTTCATATGATAAAATGGTTCCAACCATGCCAATTTGTGCAATTAGAACATTCTTAGATTAATTGTGCTCCTGTTTCTTTGAGTTTCTTGAGGATGAGTATAGAGTTATACATTCGTTCTTGGACATATGTGGTTTTTGTCAACTCAAAGCAGCGGTCAAAGAATGACAGACACACAGACACTCCCAGCAGGGGATAAGGAGCTACAGGATCTGTCATCAACACCACATGCAAAACAGCTGAGCACCCCCCACCCCTCCGGTTTCCATGACAGCGAAGGCAGTAAGAGAAGTGTGAGGCGTTCAGGCCCACACAAAAGACAGCTCGGAGCCGGGCACTTCTGTCCCTGTCATTCTTCAAATGGAATTCACATTAACGGCACGAGGCCAGAGCGATAACTTAACGTTCCAGGAAAATATTTCAGCTATTTATGCAGAGGAAAAAAAAACTAGCGTGGAAATAAATAATAGCAATACTCTGCTTAAGTGATGCTGCTGGAAATTTTACTCAGGGAAGTTGAAGAACCAGAAGTCGTTGGGTTTAGTACAAATCAAACCTTTCCCCTAATGTGTATTTTAATCTAACACCAACGTAAAATTAGATGTATTCTAAATGCATACGTTAATTGCTGTGATCCCAATTCTGAACTATTCAGCTGAACTATTACCATATGAAGTATCTATTTAAACATAGACGGACTGGTAATCAGGACATTCTGTGAAACGCCAGAGTGGCCGGCTCGCTGACCTAGTGTGTGGACATCAGACCTACTAAATCACATGACATGGGCCTGTTATGTTGGGCTGCTCTGACTCAAACTCCAGAGCTGTTTTCAAGTACCAGCCTGTCCCTGTATTTAAAATATCAATGATCCTCATAATACTCAGACTACATTGCGCTTAAGTATAGAACAGTCGGGTATCTTTTTTATTACGCAGAATTAAACAAATACATTGTAATTAAACATACGCCATTATACTAATTTAGGTGTTTAATAGTTTAATGAAAACTGTTTTCACAAATACAAGTATATTGAAAGCAACAGTTATGAGCACAACCCAGTCTGACTGGTAGCTCATATCCATTGGCATAAAAGTGTTTTGATGTTTAGCCCTGAAAATTCCAACCTGATCCCACTGGGAACCACTTTAAAATGCTTTTCAATTTGTCGTTCAGACTTCAAAAGGATGGGACAAGGCTGATGAAAACCACAAATTGCCAATTAACCAGTCTGTTCTACCTTCAAAAGAACATGAGTGACTGCTGGCTCCATGGTAAAACCTACTCATATACAGCGGCTTTCAGAACAAAAGATACTAGTAGGCCCAAGGGAGGAAGGCTAACAATCTGCAATGACTCTTGAGAATGAAAAGATTAAAAAAAAATACCTCAACTAATCAGGAGGCACACTGCTTCCTTGAACTGTTTTGGATTCAATTTAATAATTTAATAATTTCCTGCATATGTTTTATCTGAAAAACAACCCACCTGAAATAAAAGAATTGAAACAGAAACTTAGCATTAATCGGCAGCTGCGCTGTGCGTGCACCATGAACTGCAACCCTCCGTCAGAGCAGATAAAGCTTTTGGTTCCCTCCTTTACATGCGCCACACCAATACCTAAAGCGTCGCGTTATGTGCAGCAGTGACCTATTGCATCTGGCTCGCTTCTCTTCTCGTGAGAGACAGCGAGCTCCGACCAAGCAGCAAGCAGAACGTGCTGGGAGGGCTCGAGGCCGTTCGGCGTTCCCTTGCGCTATGCCACACCTCCCTCCCCTCTGCAGCTTGGATGGGCCGGGTTACTTACGGAGCTTATAGGCAGAGACAAGCCCACAGTGTACAACACCGTGGAGGTGACAGTACTGTTGTGGAAGGGGTAGCGGATGCTCTCGTCATTACAGAAAAAGCCCCGTTGATAGGGCTTCACTTTACCCAGGTTAAAGGCTGCAAGTGGCAAACCAGCTGTGGATGGGAAAAAAAAGGGTCAAAAGTGTTAACGGATTTGGTAAATGTCGTTCTGGCCGTCCAAGTTCCCAGTTCACTGTGGAAAGAGTATGTTAGACAAATGTATAGATTAGAAATTTAAAGAACAAAAAGTTCATATAATCTATGAAGCACATGGGATTCTGTTATATGTCTATACATACATACATACACGCACACATTTAAGCATATGCGCGTGTGCACACATATAACATGCATATTGTTCCACTGAAAACCTTATAAAATCAAATTATGTGGAAATTTCTAAGGAAAAATTACACAATTACAGGATACAGTTCTTTCTAAATACGCAAAACAAAACCATATTTTCTCGTTCGTAATTTCTAAGCGGAAAACGGGAAACACTAAATCCTGATACAGCTTGTTTCTTTTTAAAATCAGACTTTAAATAGAGGGCTGACTTTAAATGGATCCAGTCTTTTTGTGTTCATGCACCAGGTGCCAACTAACAGCTACATAACGCAGAACCAGTTTACTACTACTACAAAGGATAAAGGGTGGTTGTAGGCATTCTACTGACATAACAAATGTAATATATAGAGCTGCAGGCATAAGTAAAAAGCAGAAACTGTCTTGTTTAAGCTACAAACGAACTACAAAACTGAACTACGAGATGGAATGGGTGACAGTTCTTTCATGCAGAATTTCTTTCTTTTAAAAATATTCTTCATTACTAACATGAATGATATTGAACATATCTGGAAATCTTTAACGTGTAACCAGTGCATATATGTATGCATGTAACGCATAAAGCAATGCCACAGCACTAATCAAACATAATTAACTCAGGGACTGCACTGTTCAAACGACATACGCATGCAGAGATGTTTATTGTGAAGCAAACTAAACAACATCTGAAAAGCGTGCTTCTGTGTTCCGGAATCAGCACAGGCGAACCTCTGCATGGATTTCACTCACTTGGAAATTTAAACAATGAAAAAAATGGGAAAATTGTTCTAAATGAGTAAAAAAAAAAAAAAATTCATAATTTACTCAATGTACCTGTTACTTATAATAACTGTTACTTACCTAATAATTGCATTATGCAAATACCCTCTTGACACAACAACATTAGTTATGTTGTGACAGGCAGCTATTTATAACCAGCAGTGACCTATCATGAACCAAAGCTATGCTGCACATGCAGTTTCTCCTATACTGGGCACTACTGAAAAAAAACAGCTGCTGACCAGTTACTGCGCCTACGCCTCGGAACCAACAATGCTGACAGTCTTATAAATTACTGCTATCCTGCTATATATTTCACAACCTTTGAACCAGAATAAAAATATCTATTTACTTATCTCTGTTAGACTTATTACCCAGTCATCTTTCCTACAGTCCTTTATCGGCAGAACGCACGAGTACGTACCTTATTTCTGAAATGAATGTACTGTATGCTAATGCACTGTCAATCAGGCAGACTGATGTGTCACTGTTTGAGCACAAAAGCATGCGGGACACACTTACCTCATCAGTTTATCTTATCAAAGATACATGCAACACAACACCTCAGGCTTTGTCTTTGTATGTTGCATGTCATATATTATGCTTTCCTGCTAGCTCAACTACAAAATGTTTTTCATATTCTTTCTACAGATAAGTGCTCAGCAACTCAGACTGTTACAGATCTGACTCATGTCTTGTGACAATGTACCATAAAAAAACACATAACATGGTGTCAACTTAAGTATGATACACAAGCATATGTGTGTGTGTATATATATATATACATATATACATACACACACAATAGATAAAATACATTGCTAAAATGTTTCTGGTGAGCTAAGGACACAAACTTCTTGTCTCTATGTTCTGTTTCACTCTAGGATGTAGACAGTGCCTCGTTCTGTTTACAGTTGTAATGGAAGCAGACGTATTACTTGCAGTGTATCTACTTCATCTTCATCCTGCAATATTAATGGTCAGTTTCTGTATTGTTTGCAGCTGACCTTACTGCCTTACGCCATTATCTGCATACTGCCCTTTCATTTTTAATGACAACATTACCCGTTATACACCACATGCCATGTAGTTTACCATCACAGTTAATGAAGCTGTATTTATAACCTGAATGCTGTATTATCTCTAGGACACAGTGAGGACA
>JABJVR010035124.1:0-33519 GCA_025773905.1 Chitala chitala
ATGTCTTTGGACCGTGGGAGGAAATCGGAGCACCCGGAGAAAACCCACCAAGCACAGGGAGAACATGCAAACTCCACACACACGTTCAGGTTCATCACAATTTAAACAGCTGCCACTTAAACTAAGTTTATGGCCACGGAACTTTATGCATTCTGTCTGACCAGTTTTTTCACGGGCTGCTCTTTTTAGTTCCTTTACACTCTCACAAGCTTTACCAATCTTCACACAGATGCAGACACCGAACACTGCACAGTGACGGGCTACAAAGTACAGGTGAACCGTGTTAATAAGCAAAAAGGATGTTGAACTCCAATCTGTGCCTCGATATAATACCATTAGCCAAAACAAACCTTAGTTCTTTTACACATGCATGCACGCGTGCACACACACACAACATCGCACTAATCATTCACACATAAACAGTGAAGGCTTGAGGCACAAACGCTCACACATCTTAAATGTCAATGGTGTTTTAGCTCTTTAAATCACAGACTGGCAAGGATAGCTGTCTTTCTCAGTTTTTCAGATTTTTTGTTTTGTTGACAGACAAGTAAATCCTTAAATCCTGTGCTCTAAATCACAAATGACTATAGATCCCAGACTGTGAACTGTTTTAATATTATGATATATGCAAATATGTAGCTAAAAAAGATTTCAGTATTTTCTTTTTAGCTGCTAATTGCTGTAATTGTCCTTTGCTTGAAAAAGACAAACACTTGTCCTGGATCTTGGCTAAGAGTTGAAAGTTGAAAGGTCACCAGAGATGGGAGGGGTCAAAAGAGCACAGTGCTGAACCGTAAAACCCAGGGAGATTCCAGGCAAGAGCAGCTGCTTGGTTCCACAGCTGCGCAACAGGTGTTTTGCAGGATATCAGTCATCTTGTGTTGCAACTGACTGCTAACGTGAGGCGTGGGTGGAGTAGGTTGTGTTGGAAGTGTTGGGACCAGACCTAATTTCAGCAAATCCATTCAGCACAGACAGCCATAACAGACCATGTGAGGGATGGATATCTTTACAGATTCACAAACAAAGCAGGATCCAGCAACCATTTACCAAAAAGAGATGCTTATTTGGTAATAGAGTGAGAATTTTAGGAGTGGTGATCAGGGGGTGAATACAGCCAAGGATGAAACTGAATTGTGATCATAGTTATCAACCTCACTGTCTTCCCCCTTTGTTACCTGATGCTGATTTGGGACTTTGAACCCATCACACCTGCGAGTTAATTATTTTTCACGCATTTAAACATGTTTATTGCCGGCCGTAATCTATTTATTCTGATCTCACAGTCTACCAAGATAGCACAGCATAAAAATAACAGAGAAATCACAAAGGGACTGAAAGCGTTGCTTCAGTTTATAACACCCCCCACACCCCCACACCACCCACATCCCCTACACACCGTTTCTTGAATGACAATCATAATGAATCGATTTCAAAGCGAGACAAAACGCGTCAGAATTCTGCTAATTTTAGCACCAATCACAAAAAGTCCCAGTTTAACACCCACAGAATCAAAAATCTCACAGAAATTCTTTGGGGAGGTAGCCTGGTAACAGCCTAGAGGTGAGGAGCTCACGGACGATCCGGTAGATACGTGGATCTGATTGGCCGTCTGATCCGTTCTAATTGCCACACAATGAGAAAGACACCTGGCTTTTCATTAGCCGGTCAATTTTCTGACTGTCGCTAAAGGTGACAAGTGCTGAAGATTGAGAAGTAAAAACATAGAACTCTGTGAGTTTATGGGGGCCCCGATCAATTACCCGGGTTCCATTAGCACTCAGTGTTGTTATACTGTTTTCTGTTTTATATGCACTATATAGGAGTAGGGACAAACCCATAAGCGGGAAACAGTGAAAAGACTGGTATTCACCTGTTTAAAACCTGACTGCTGAAATGCCCCACAAAAGGCAACACAAAAAAGTACAACTGCCAAGGAACACGTGGCGTGACAACACCTGTATGTAAGAATGCAGAACAATAATGTCTGGTAATCACAGGGCTGCGGGTTTTTCAATGTAATCCTTCTAATGAATGCTTTTAGTGAATGACACCACCCCCACCCTCAAGAAGACTGCAAAAATAGTCACTGCCTCTGTTCTTATTTTTAGATGCAACATTTCTACAGCTCCCAGATTTTATTTTGCCCACGAAAAGCTTCGACGGACAGAGTAAAAAAAAAAATCGTTGATTCACACAAGCGCAACAATATTACTAAATTGCCTGTTTGATAGTATTTATATGCGAGGACCATACATAGAAATACACATTGGTATGATTACGCTGAGATGAGTGGTGTATTCAAACTGAAAACAATATGTGGGTTTAATTGAGTTAGAAATCTGCTTTGTGTTGATGACGTCTGATGACGTCTGAAGACGTCTGAAGAATTCCGGTAATGTATATTCATAATGAGAAACGTTTTTAATGAGAGCGTGACGAGGCTGTGCCGCGGATTCCGATGGCAGCGCCGCAAATCGCCGAGGGCGTCTGCCTGTCACACTATCGATCCGCTGCACCTTGTCTGACTCGTTCACTTAGTGTCAAGCTCATGGACGCTGCAATGTGTTGATCTTAATGCTTTGCTCTTTAAAAATGAATTTCTCGCGACAGAGGAACCTTGGCCAAAAATTTAAAAGCGAAAGCAGCTTGTTACGCTAAGGGCCGCTGTAGCCTGCAGTCACGCCTCCTGTGACAGATCAATCCTCGGCGAGAAGTAAGATAAGCAGACCAGCGACAGCAGCGTGACAGAGATGTGAAATGCAGCCGCCTCTCCCTGACTGGAGCCAAAGCAGGAGAGCAGACTGTGTGTGTGTGTGTGTGTGTGTGTGTGTGTGTGTGTGCGCGTGAGCAGGGCCAATATTAGGTATAGGCCATATAGGTAGCTGCCAAGGGTGCCACCTGCTGGAAGGGCACCAAAGAGGATTTTGATTTTTTAGCAGGGGGAGGACGCCATTGAAGGTCTTGCCTAGAGCTCTGAAAAGGACAGAAACGGCCCTGTGTGTCTGTGTGAGAGTGTGTGTGTGTGTTTGTGACTGTGTAATTTTAGGACATATTCGTGTGGTGGATACCACTCAGTGTGAAGTGAAGATTCCCCCAATCCAGACCTGACTGAAACCACAGGTGCATCTGGTGCACTGGGGAGTGGAAAAGTAGGGAAGATAAACAGCAGGAAGTATACAGCTGGCTTTTAACAGCAATCCTGCTAAATCGCTCTCTTCTGTGGGCTGCATGTGCTGGAGAGTTGAAACAGATAGCCTCACTCTGATCCGCTCCATAGGTCCCTTGTCTCATAGAAACTAAAATAGGCTTGGGGGGACGTAACTGCAGCTACCTTTCCTGGTAGTAGTACAGTGAAACAGAATCCTCTCTGGGTGAGACAGTCTAGTCTTTAGTGAATACAGCTGTTAACGCTATGAGCAGCTGTTGGGTTAGCATTACAGTAATCCGGGTCCAGTGTCTCTTGTTCCCATCTGGCAGACAGCCTACTCCAGCAGCAGAGCCTCAAGCATGAAGCAACCCGGCTGTGACAGAGGGCATGCTGGGAAACATGGTTGTTTGTGCTGTTCATAAGGATCCTTGGATTCTTGTAAACTCCACACCACGCATTCTGTCACAGGTAGGAATGAGTGAAAATTTTAAGATGGTAACAAATTTCAGAAGCCTTCCACAGTCTTGCATGGTTGTTTTTAAAAACTTTTCGTGTAACCTTGTTAATTAGGCTCTCATTTAATTAGAGGTCACAACCTAGTTAGCATTCTTCAAGTAAAGGTCAGGCCTATTAAAATAAAAATGAATGTCGGAAGCTGCTCAAAACACTCGTTCCATGGCAAATTAACCATTATTTAATGCCTCTAACCCAAATACCGCTCTGCATGTTTTTGTTGATAGGACAAAGCTTCTATAGGTCGTCCCCAAATTCCAGCAACAACTCAGATGCAAATCAGTTTTGTAATATGTCAGAAACACCTTTATACTATAAGGGACAATGATAACTTTAGAATATGCATTACAATTAGGGCGCTTTTCCATCACATCAGTAACAAATTTTTGCTAATACACAAAAGCTAAATGGGCTTTTTGTGTTTGTTCTTAACTGGCAGGAAAAACTAGAACTGGAGCAGAAATATAATCGGTGACCATCACAGACTAACCTGTAAAATAAATTTTTATGTTCTGCCTATAATAATTTAAGCTTTTAAGTAGGCAGACAGTGAAATTCAACATCATCCAAAAAGTGCAAAGACAAAATGCAGTGTGCCGTTGACTGAGTTCCATCCATCCATCCATTTTCTCCCGCTTATCTGGGGCTGGGTCGCGGAGGCAGCAGTCTAAAAAGGGATGCCCAGACTTCTCTCTCCCCAGACAACTCCTCCAGCTCTTCTGGGGGGACACTGAGTCGTTCCCAGGCCAGTCAGGAGACATAGTCCCTCCATGTCCTGGGCCTTCCCCGGGGTCTCCTCTACATAGGAACCTTTCTTAAGACAGTTCTATATAATGGTACATACATAAACTCTATATTGTATTACTAATTATACTTTGGCTAGATGACAATTAAAGCTTGGGTTTCATTTGGCCACACATCCATTATTATTATTATTATTATTATTATTATTTATTTTTTATTTTTTGTTGTTGTTATTAATTAGTTATTTATTTCTTCTATGGTGTTTGTAACCATGGTTTTTCAAAATGGCAGTTGTATATTTTTGTTTTCTCTTTGGTTTATTAGCATAACCAATTGCCATTAAAAGCCTTTGCAAATCCTACCCCTAAGTACTTGAAGTACCGAATGAGTGCCATAGTTAGTTTCCTACCGCAATACTGGTACTGTAGTGGAAGGCAATGGAAATGGGTGAGTACTGATTTTTGAGTTCCGATAGTTTGGCAAAGTGCCATTAGTGAACATATACTAATAATAATACCACACAACCACAGAGTGAGCAGTAATTTTTACACTTCACAAGCAAATGTAACTACTCAAAAATACAAGGCTAACAGAAACACTGTTGTAAGTTTGAGTGGCTGCAAGACAGGGTCAATCTGTAATTGATTTGCCATAGGCAATTTCATTTAAAATCGTGGTAGAACATAAGAATGGATGCTGGGCGGTTCTCCCAGGAAGGACAAGATATGGCAGATGAAACCAGGAGGAAAGAGATGACGTTCCCTGGAATAAAATGACTGAACCTGAACTACTCTGGCAAACAGTGAGCTCCATATATTTAGTGATCCTGTAAGCTATGTAGGCCATGCTGAATACACTATGCACCCTCCCAGTACGCTATTCTGTTGGTTCAGCCTGCAAGTACACAGGCAATGTGAGCATCTGCTATTAAAATGATGTACTTTAATTGTGTTTTATAGATTAATGGCAATAATATATCACTATTGAATTTATCCTATTTTGTAATTCAGGGTAATTTGCTCTTCATGGAGAGTATGAGGGAACTGCTTTTGTAACATACCCCCCTGGGCACACACACACACACACACACACAAAATACAAAAAGACATTTCATTTTCATACATTTTGGCACATATCACCATCTGTAGAGAAGAGGACAAACCCACTAAAGAGCCAGAGAAAGTAGAATGAGGCCCAAAGCCCGATCTTGTTGGTAATGGAGATCTGTTAAATAATCTACAATATTGTGAGGAAGGAGAAGAAGGGGGTGGGAGGAGGGGCAGCAGAGGAACAAATGAGTGCATGTAGATGTGTAGCTGTGTTGACTGCACTGAATCTGTGAGAAACCGATCATTCATTAAAACAATCACACTCGTGCGAAGGGTTGAGAGCAAGAAGCTAGACCGAAAGGGACTGCTGACTCTGTTCACCTCCCGGGTCTGAGACTCACACTATGTGACACGAGTGGTTAAAAACTGGAGCATCCAAAAATAGAGCACTGTCCACTGATGAGCAAGGTAGCGTCCTTTCAGGAGCTAATTTAAGCTAGGCTGCACTACCGTGAACTAACCAAATGTATACAGAAACTCCTCATCTTATGAACTGGTTACGTTCCAAGAGGCCGTTCGGAAAATGAATTGTTCATAAGTTCGTAATTTGTATGAACACTACATGTGGTCCTACCAAACATTCCTACAGCTCGTTAGTTAAGTAATAAAGTTATCGTAAAAAATTAAATGTTTGTTGTCTTATCCTAAAAACACAATAAAAAGAACAGAAAAAGCACAAATTACATTAATGAATTGTAGTAATAATAACAATAATAATTATATTATTATAATATAATTGTAGAGATTACCATGAAACCGAACTCACTGCTTTACTCACTGGTTTATTCCGTATGGGCTACTCGCCTGGTGCTCTTTTTTCCTTGCTGTTGACTGGAAAGCATTAAAGTCCCTGTTTTTGGGTGGGCTGACAAAACACTCGCCTCCTGCGTTTATTTTTCCCTCAAAACTCGTACATAATAATAATTATCACCACCTTTGTTTCCATTGAGATGGCTTGTCACTTTTTAGCACTACCACTAACATCACTAGCCTGACGCTTTTCACCAGCCATGATGGATACGCAATGCACTGAATAATTCATGATAATTCACGATAAATCTTAGAGCACTCCGGCATACGTGTTCACATATGTGTATGTGCAGTCCGGCGTATGTAGCGGCCATACGCCATACCTGACTGGAGAGCTGCGCATGTAAAATTTTTTTAGTTATGGCTCCCCAATTCCTTTCTCCAAACAAAAATTTAAGTTACAGCGACCTTTGTTCATATCTATGAATGTCTGCAAGTCAGATGTTCGTAAGTAGAGTGGCGTCTGTACTACAGTTTCTTTCCCTTATTTTTACAGGGCTCAGTTCAAAGTGACTGGTTTTGTGTGAACTTGCCAGAATGTTCTACAGTGATGCAAATGTCCCTGAGTCGAGAAGAAGAACTGCATGTGTTTGGGGAGCGTGATGTTTGGTGATCCTGACCTGCGCCTTAACGAAGCCGTTCAACACTGACATGTTTATTGCTCTCAGCTGTGCTCATCCTCGTCCTCATCCGAAACGAGATCCAAGCCCGCTTAAAAATTACATTCACAAGACAGAAAGGTTGGAGAGTGGAAGAAGCAGGAACATTCTTGCAACCCATATCTTCATCTTCCATCCCTGTTGTCTGCTCTGTCCCCTTCCTACCTCACCCAGAATCACACCCCCCCACATACATCCTCACTACAGCTTAGCTCCAAAGTCCCAAAACTGCTGATAAAAGTATTTGCTGAAACATGTGTCCATCTGAGATGTCACAAACAGAAGGGGAGAGAGGATTTAATGTCACTTTGGACCAGTACATTTCCACAATGAGCCCACTCAAAAGCTCCAGCCCCAGAGGTCCTGCTGCCCAGCAACAGACCTTACCCCACAGAACACTGTGTTTCACGGCTCTGACGTGTTCAAGAGCAAATGTGAGAAGGGAGCCAGCCCAGAGAAAGGCGGAACTCCTTGCCCTACATGAAAACCTGCAAAAACACGCTCCGGCAAAAGGGTGCCGTAAATATCCCCTTCAGCGGAGCCCCACGGCAAGAGTAGCCAGGCGGGAAGTGCATTAAGTGAGCTTCTTTCTACATGCAGCAATTTCCTGTGCAGCAACAGGGATGTGAAGTTATATGACGGATGGTCCGTGAGCTCAGGGGGTGGGGCGGGTGTGGGGGGGACTGCAGACATCCCCTGCTGCGTTGCCAAGATGTCTGTTTAGTCTAAAAGGCACCTGCATTATGTCAGAAGTAAGCACTTCACCATACTTACCACCCCCTCAATCCCACTGACCCCACCCTCTCCACAGAGACTGAGAGTCTGTTATCTTCAGTTAAATACAGTCTTAGTTAACTCAGAAAACAAAATGTAACAGATTTTTATGAACTTTTTGTTTGTGATGCATTCAGCGCAATACATTTTTACAAAGCAATGTTATCATACGTAGATGCAAATAAGCACATATCAAACATTTGAGAACAAACAGCCAAATGGTTGGACATACCAGTGGTTTATCTTGTATAACCTCAACAGTCTAACTGGGGAAAAAAAACCTGAGTGCAATGGAGGACAGAGTGAAAAAAGTGCTTCAACAGATATGGAATTTAGCTGTTTATCCATGATAAATAACCATAAAGGAACCAGGGTCAGAGAATAATTTATATGGGCACAGCACAAGTGGATTAGTTCTGTATCACCATGTCTGTGGGGCTGGTTTTCCCACTGAGCAAGACACACCTGTCCGGCTGGCTTTTGTTTGCCTGTTAAGGTTGATGAGGTGGCGACTATGTTTACCTGTCCTGTGTCTTACCCACTGACCTCTCTGCCAATCCCCTACAAGCTTCTTCTTGTCACCGGGTCTAGATGAGGAAAAGAAATCGAACTCCCAAAAGCACTGCCCCCGTACTGCCGACATATGTGACACCGTGAAGGAGATGGGACATGCAGCAGAGAAGAACACACGCCCGTCACCAGCAAGTGGGTAAGGGTAGTCCCGAGAGAGGCTTCCCTCTTCTTAAATTCAAACCTTGAAAAATTTGCTAGATAGTTTATAGTCAGCAAATTTTGAAAAAATAAGTGCTGAGCAACAAAAACAAAAAGTGTCCTATATGCATTTTTGTTTTCACCTTGAAATATCATTTCGAAAAATCTAAGTTTAAATACACCATCTTCCTGATCCAAGAAAACTAAGGGAAATCCACATGTGCTTATCCTAGGCAGGTGCTACTACACTGAGAGATTTAGCACTTTTGCATGGATCGTTGGATTAATGCCACGGGACTTCAAGTACTTTCCATAACTGCACATGAATCTCAGAGGATTTGAAGCTGTTATCTGTTGGGTTACAGGTTAAGAAGCTCGACTATGATTTGCTGTTTGACAGGCCTTGTTGACCAGTAGCAGCTGCAGCTGTAGCCTTGTAGGCAGGAGGGGCTTTTCTGGGGTGTAAGGGGTAAATTATGAATACTTTGCACTCATAAGCCCTCAGTGGGGTGTGGCGCCAAGGACCGCTATGAATGGCCACAGGCGAGACTGTCTCTGGATCGGGGAAATGACTGTTTGGAATCCGGTGCTGTTAACATCGCCAGCTCCTCTTGGCTTCAGAAGAAGCTGGACAGAGATGGGGTCTGGACTCTTACAGAATGACAATAACTGACTCAAAGGAATAAAAACAAAATTTAATAAAAAGCTTTGTGCTTATTCCGGAGACATGTCTGTTCTTGGGAACACAGCAAAAACGCCTAACCTCAGAGATGGTCTACCGCCGTTTTTGGCCTGCTGCCATTCTGGGGGAATGGAGCTCCTCAGCTGCTGAGGACATGCGATTTCTCAGACTCAGAGCCGATCACAGAGGTAGACTCACATGAGCCTGCATGGGACCACTGCTGAATACAGTCAGACAATAAGTGATGCGCAAGACTCCCCTCTGAAAAGCTAGCAAAGTTACAGAAGTGTTTAATATGAGGCTGAAAAAAAAATGAAAAATTACTGCCATTATTCTATATTTTCCAAATGTACATGTTTCATTTGAAGTACTTTGTGGGTATAAAATCTAGAAAAGAAATAAAGTGGATGACACGTAAATGGATGTTTTGCTATCGATGTCTATTATCGAAAACTATTATGGCAGGAAATCCTGCATTCGATGAGACACAGTGCAGGCCATTTAGAGGAACTAAATCTACAGTGCGCTGGTGGGTGAAGCCTGGACAATGGCCGAGAAAATCCAAGCACAAACAAAAACTGCTGCAACTCTTGCAGGGAAACCTGGGAAAGTGGTGGGGGAGGGGAGACACTGAAACGACCTCAATGAGAAGCATCACCATCGGCCATCGAGTACTCGGTAATCAACTATGTCACACCGAGCAACGTCTGCTGCCACCAGCGGGTCTTCTGGGCGAGCCGTGAGAACCGGACGCGGTGCAGCTGTGCCTCCTGGGTAACACCAGAGATGGTGCCGAGCGAACAGCAGGGTGAAGCCCTGGTCTAGGAGATGGAACAAAAAGGAACGTACAGAAACAAGAAAAACTGGTCCGGCCCAGCTGGCATGTAGCCTGACAGCCAAGAGATGAATGAACATGTCGTGCATCCGCTTGTCCAAAGTCGCTGAATGCCGTTGTTTTGAACTCTAGAAAGACCCACCACTTAGGCATTATAGCGGTATCCTGCTTCAACATAAATTCTAGGGATATATACAGCACACTACCAGATTTGAAACTACTTCTATATTGTATCAGAAAAATACTCACTTTCACTTTACAGTACTAAGATTTCTCTATGCGCTTAACTTCACACACTGGACCATTGTGATCCAATGGTTGTTCTACATTAAGAGTCTGTTGCGCTGACCCCCTGAGACTCAGGCAATAAATCTCAGTAACCTTTTCTTCAAGGACAAAAGAAAAAAAAACTGTAACTCTCTACCCGGCCGTCTCCAATTTGGATCACGCAGAGAATAAGGAGAGGACCTGGAGAGTGATGTGAAGACAGAGTAGGGCTTGCTGTGTAATGTGAGACCAGAAAAATGTTAAAAGGACAATCAAAACAGGCAGCCTCAGGGCTGGTCTGAGCGGTCAAAGCGAGATGGCTGCCAACAAAGCATCGGAACTGTTTAAATCGTCGTTTGGGGCTCACGGCCCTATCCGTTTCCGCCAGGCTCTGAAAAAGGCCACAAGTGAACGGATGGAAGTTTTCACTGCAAGGATTCACGTTAACCAGTGAGCACCCTCGTTTCGTAACCTGCTGGGGTTTTTCTCTTTTTTTTTTTTCAGCACACGCGAAAGCCGTCAATGTGTCCTTCCAGTAAGACCTCCACTGAATCATCCTGGGGGTTACGCTAATTGAAGTGCTCTGTCTAGGAGTCCGCCTGCCGTTAAACACAATATAGTATCTGTCCGCCGCCGGGCCTCTGAAATTTATGGGAAGTCATTAGCCGTTTGGCGCTAATGAGGAGTCCTCCGAAGGCGTGCCGACCACAGCGTATCGGAGGCGCGCGTCGCTGCTCTGATTGGCTCCTTTCGAGTTCCCTTCTTCTGACAGCTGGGCAGCCCTCAAGCTCTGCTCTGAGCAGATGTGCTAACGAAATCAATCTAAATCTGCGACAGAGGAAAAAACGCGCACGGAGGAGACCGCGTGGCCAATGTTTATCGCAAAGCGTTTTCAGACTCTCCGGAGAGCGACTGCCTTTATCCTTCCAAACTGACAGAATTTGTAATCTCAAGCAGTTATGCTATCAGATGACAGAAGTTGCAGCCAATTCCGTGGCCGTGCCAACGGAGTCGCACTGAGGGACTCTGTGCCCCGTTTTCTGTTCATTTATTTTATAGCAGAGACACAGCAGACATTTGAGCAGGGTTACATATCACATGCAGACAATATTAGGGCTTTTATTTACCATGTTAGGTTTTAATTAAAGCCACAAGTCTGGCAAATTACTTTTACTTTCCAAACAAGCATAAAAAGAAAGAGCAAATAAAAAAAGATGGCTTGGTTACAATAATAACACCCATCCCATTTATGCACATGCAAATTCACAAATTAACAGCCAAAATTATATAAATAACAACAGGGCCGCATTGTCAATTAAAGACAAAGGAAATAACACAGAAAGATCCAGTATTTACATGGTGTAGAAAATGAATATGCAAATTTACACTTGTCTCAGTAGCAATGCCGCTGATGCTGATAGTTAAGCGCTTCACTCCTCCCTGCCTCCGTGTACAGATGCATGAGACAAATGTCCCTGATTGGCTGATTAGGGTAAAAGATGTGATCGGATGGGCCCAGCCATGTGATCAAAGTGAATTCCATCTGATGTCCGAAACCAGTTGCTGACAGCTGGATTTAGTCTTTAACACGGCTGACGTCATGCCTCATAATATAAGTATCTCTGTATTCTGTTGCTTTTAACTCTGTTTGGGCCTGGTTAAATGTTGTATCACTAGTAATTCATTACCCCACTACTCTAATTAGATAACTCGCCAACTTGTTTATATGATAGAATGGTCAGGCAATATAATCAATCATCTGTTTGGTTCACAGAGCAGTTGAATCAAATGTAAACAAGATATGAGCTAAGCTACTTGTCCAGCTACAATAACACTGACAAGGTCATCGACCAGTGCATATAAAACACATCGCACACATTACTGTGCAGTTCATGCAGATGCCGAATGGTACAAAGGAGTAAAAGCATGTACTGCTGTTACACATAAAAGAATTCACATTCACTGACTGTGGACAGACACAAAAGCAGCAGAAAGTTGAAATTGGGTTTGGTGAAAGGGTACTACAGTTGTGAGGCTTACAAAAGGCCTCTGTATTGTAGTCCTTGGAAATCCTGCCCCTCTACCGCGCCATTACCAGTCAAGGCAATTTCACACTGTTTAGACTGAGAAGGTTTCTCCACCGTCACAAATTGCTAGTGAATAATTACGTGCCTCTGAATCGTATCCCTAAAATACATCTATGATGAAAAGCTAAACTGACTGAAGGTAAATCAAAACCAAACTGGTGTTGCTGAAAGATTCAAGCATTTCTCATTTTACCAGGATTCCATTTTCAGCACTGCCTGAATAAAATCACTGTTTAGCAATCTGCTGGCACAGTAATATTTTGTCCAAATCACAAAACTAGAGCTGCTTTCAACCCTGCCATTTAAATGGTATGCAGATTATGTAAAATGTGATTCATTTTAAATATGTGGCTTTTAAAGTGAGTATCAACCCAACTGTTTGGCCATGTAGCTGAAAAGGTATTGAATGAACCCAGATCCGTAGGGGATGAGAGGAGAGGAGAGAGAAAGAGGGAGAGAAGAGGAAAGGAGAGAGAAAGAAGGAGAGAAGAGGAAAGGAGACAGAAAGAGGGACAGGAGTGGAGAAAGAATGAAGGACAGGAGAGAAGTGGAGAGGAGAGGAGACGGGAGAGAAAAGGGAGAGGACAGGAGTGGAGAGAGAAAGAGGGAGAGAAGAGGAGAAAAGAGAAAGAGGGAGGGAGAGGAGTGGAGAAAGAAAAAAGGAGGAGAGGAGTGGAGAGAGAAAGAGTGACGGGAGAGGGAAAAGAGAGAGAGACAGAGGAAAGAGAGAGAGGAGTGGAGAGAGAGACAGAGAGGAGGGAAAGAGGGAGAGGAGAGGAGAAAGAGGGACAGGATAGAGAAAGAGGGAGAGGAGAGAAAAAAGGAGAGAGAAAGAGGGAAAGGAGAACAGCTTCTATTGGTTATCCAGATAAGACAATTAATTTTGCAGCTTTACAAGAGGCTGAGATGTAACATGATCACATGATTACATGCCAGCATCGAGGATGAATAAATGGTGAAAAGCAGTAGTTCTGGCTACCTGGAAAGGGCCAGGGAAAAGGGGAGCGAAAGACAGGGAGAGAGGGAGAAGATGGCGTGTGCTTAAACAGCTGGGGTGAGGGGGGGCTCAGTAAAACTGACACTGACGTCAGGTGCTGTCTTCAGCTGTCTCCCGAGGGACAGCTCGGTACCCTGTCAATGGGCACATGCTAGTGCATGGAGGTACAGTTGCCCCCGGATACGCAGGGGGCAGAGAGACCTTGTGACTGTGCTGTTAGCTCATCTGTTCACCATGACAATAAACAACTTCTTTTACTGCCACCAGTACAATGACAGTGTGCTGCTGGCACCCAGCCAGTGACAGTGAATACATAAAGTGAAATCTTCAGGTACGCAAGCAGTACAGTAAGTAGGCCGGCGAGGAGACCTCTGGATCTGTCACCTAAAGGGGCACTTAAATGCACATTTCTTCCACAGAAGTAGCGACTGTCCATTTGTACAAGCAAGAAACGCTGCCGGCAATATTAAGTTTCTTCTGGTGAAAAGCATAAAACCACTAAATATAAACTCGTTAAGCTATTACAAGTAATGGTTTTAAAGCATTGACATGAATGCCTACTCCAAGTTCGCCATGATGGTTTTACACACAAGTACAGGATGAAAAGGTATTCAAGCTCTAATTTTCACAAGACATAAACAAATGATGGCCCCCCTCACATCGAGAAACCCTAATGTTTATATTTCTTCAGCAGTTAGTTAAACAGCTCTAGTCAGTATTAAGACACATTCGATTTTCAGATGTAAATCTCAGACCCTACTATCATTTCCCACATGCAGTGCTTGTGGGATCTTTAATGTTTATTCCCCCATGAAAACCCACTTTCCATAAGAAAAACCCTTGTTTTCATTCTCATACGGAACCCTACAGTCCATATAGAATCTTCCATCCTTATTCCCCTTTGAAAACCTGGATCCCATAGGGAATTCCTTACAATAATTCCCATAGGAAAACCTATATTTCCATAAGGAATTTATCATTTGTTTCACTATGAAACCCTACAGCCCATAACGGAATGTCTCATTTTCACATGAACACGTACAATATCTCACTCTCGTTTATTCAAGTTCCCTATGAAAACTGACATTCCATAGGGAATTCCTAATTGCATAGGGTGTCCTACCAAGCCCATCCCAGGCAAAATGATGCAAAATAGCACACACCATTGGGCACTAACCCAGAACAGGGTATTTGCACATTAGGAGCAAATTTATGATCACCATTCTGGATTGAATGTCCCAGTGGAAACACATACACACAGTGGAAACACACACACACAGACACACACACACACACACGTATGGTCAGAGCATTAGATTCTGGAGGTGTGAGGTGGCTAAGCTTCCCGCTGACCCACCATTTTTATCCTTTATGAAAAACAGACTTAGGACAAATAAAAAGTAGAAAATGTATTACAGTGCAGCACAACTGTCTAAACAAATTATGTTGACAACAAAAGCCAGAACAAAATTACAATCTCATTTTACTTGCACTTTTTTCCTGATGCTTCTTAAAAATAATGATAGCGATTATGTCACCAACACAGGCCTTGAGAAAAACACACAAAAAACCCAGTCTAACAAGCCATCTGTAGTTATTTACTAAGATTAACAGCCCCCTGGTTTCCTCTAGGTCCTGTCTACTGAGCACCAGGTGGCAAGTTCATCTTAGAGGGTAACCAAATCTGATGCTGGAACACAAGTTAGACTTCACAGAACCTTAGAAGTTTCACTTCTCACTGACAGGAAGCGAAGCTGTCAGCCGGCTCTAAAGTGGATGGAACGCTGCTCAGAGGGTTGATTTAAACTCCCGTGTCAATTACTAAAGTTCAGTACTGAAGTGCAAGCCGTTAGCTTCATTCTGCAACCGTGGCTTTTATGAATGTAATGTTACATCCGAGCCTGAGGAGACCAAGCAGCCACCACCTTGACACAGAGCAGGACGGCACGGAGTAAAGCAGCTTCGGTCTGCTGGGCATGAAGAATTAGGAGAGTCACCTCAGGACCAGTGATTGCATGCCAATTGTGTTTGCAAAGTACATTGCAGCTGTGTGTGTGTGTGTGTGTGTGTGTGTGTGTGTGTGTGTGTGTGTGTGTGTGCGCTTCTGTAGGACGCAGGAAGAAAGACTGAAGGAAATGGAGTGGGTTGCCTACACTAAAGCAACACAGACACACATGCACACACATACACACCACACACAAACATAAACACTTAAAACTGCCCTGCTGTGTCTTACCCCAGTATTATAAAAGCACAGTGTTGTCGTTTTCTTAAGTGTATTGCTTAAAGCACTCTATGTTCTTTTGGCTGTGGTCAAAAGGCAAGATCATAGCTTAAAACTGTAATATGCATTGTTAAAATTGCACACTCTGCTTCAGGACACATTCAGTGAGAAATGTGTGTTTCATTTTGTTGAACTTCCATTGCTCATTGACTCACACCATTTTAATGCAGTTGCCTCTGTGAAAACACAAATTGGACAGGAGCAACCTGCCACGGACAGATTTACGTACAAGCGGCTACATACAGACATCAGCTCATGGGAAAATGTCTTCAAAGTGAACCCACTCAAACACAGAGCTAACGGACAGACTGGAACCTCCAGCCCTGAGCACTAGTATCATCCAATGAGTGAAGAGGACAGCCATCATGTGATTACATTGCTTTTAAGAGACTGACAGCTCAATTGCACAATATAATAAGGATGATAACCTTAGTATATCCCTCCAGGGATCTGCTCCAACATTCTTGCAGTCAGATGCGCACTTCTATCCTCTTTTGCATTGCTGTGATTGCCTTGTGCCAAGCACCATTCTTTAAGCATTCCACATCTACCAACTCCACACTAATGGCACCTCCTGGCACCAGCACCCAGCCCACGTCGCTGTGCCGGCTGTCTGTGTGACGGGTCCGTTTCAGCAGCCAGAGCAGGCGAAGGCTCTGGGCCTCTGATAGCTGATGATAATCGTGGCTAATGGGTGCAGCAAGAAAGCACTTCGCAAAAGCTGTGGGCACTCCCTGATCCCAGGTCAGCCGGCCCTTTCAGCGCTGCGGAGGAGGTTACCTGAGGGGCATTAAAAGCAAAGGGGAGTGGAGAATTTTCACTCTGTTTCCATTCAGGTATCCTCCCTGAAATCATTGGGATTTCACACAAACAGTGACTCCTGGAACCCTATCAGAGCTGGGACCAAACCCAGAGTATGGTGCTGAAGTGAAATATAGTTATTTCTAAGCCCATGTCTATAAAAATAACAACAATGTGTATGTCGACTGCCTTGCACGTGTTATAGTGCTGCACGAGTAAAATGTTTCATCTCTGCTCTCTTTGCAAACAAATGTTTGTCATGTTTCATCTCAACAGTAGTTATTTTTTAAGTGCCTCAGTTTTCCCCTGGACTTCCTGGTTTTTGTTTTTTTAACTTCCCTTAATAATTGAACTTGTGTAGGATGTTATTAGCCAATAATGAGATGTATTAAGTCTAAATGCTATTTAAACCACACTTATTTCTAGTCCCTAGTCTTTGCCTTGAGCACTCAGAAGATGGTACGTGTCGGCATTTAATAAAAATTAAATTCAAAAAGTGCATACCAGCACCTTGATTTTGAGTTTAGAAAGTGGTACTGAGTGTGGAAGGGTTTGCTGTACTACGGGGAAATTTATCTTGACATTAATATCACTGATTCAACCACCTGAGCCCCCAGATTTGGTGAGATAGGAGAACCTTGGGTAACCATACAGCCTGAGCGATTTATTGAGCTGCCTGGATCAGAGGTCTAACTAGAGCAGTCAGCTGAAACTCAAATCACTTGTGCCTCACAGCGTAAAATTGGACCTTAGTAGACTCATTAAATCTAAATTATGCTAATTCAATCCATGTATCCAATTCCACAACATAATTGAGAAGTACTTGAAAATGTGAATCGGAACGTAATTAGATCTTTTGTTTTGTAATTATTTTCGACTTATCAAGGGACTCTTCCGCGCCAAGTAAACAAGCTGGATGGAGAGGTGACACACGATGAATCTGATTGGATAACTCGCTGACCCATCCAGATGTTTTACCAATCAGAGTGAGGAGCCGGGCTGGAGAGCAGCCAATCTCTCTGCACCTAGCAAAGGGTGTACGACTGCCCAGTGAGGCACGAGGCTTAGAGTGGCAGCCTGTCTGACTCCTCATTTCTACATAACTATCAATCCCCCACCTTAGCCCACCTCCCCATCAGCCACATGCCCTTCTACCTATAAATATGAGAAAATTACAGGAGTGTAGGAGTCAAGTCAGTCCCACCTCATATGCGTGACAATTTGGGCCACATGGCTCTGATTTACTATGCAAACGAGCGCGGCCGCATTGCGCTTCACATGGGATGCATGCTTGTGCTAAGGCGTGCACGTTTGTTCAAGACTGCACAGAATAGATGTTCCATTGTGAGTTGCCACCATCCACCCTGTGCTACAGCAAACCTCATCCAGTACCGCTCCACTGTACAAACACAACCTACCAAAAAAAGAGGTAGTGGTTTCTGATGCTGACCAGCCCTAAAAAGCTCTCCAAAGCCCTACACTGTCTTCTACAATAGAAAGGACTGAACCAATCACTTCAGAGAATCAGAACTGGCAGGCTACAGTAGAATTAACCAATCACTTTGCAGAATGAGAGTCGGCAGGCCAAAGTGGAATGAACCAATCGCTTCTCAGAATGAGAGCCGGCAGGCCCAGTGAAATGAAGCAGTTCGTGAAAAACTCAGTGTAACTAACCTTAACTGTTACAGACAGACACCACATTTCTTCAAGCATAGCACTAGCGCAAACGTTTTAAAATATCTATTTCCTTGCAGACTACTGTAAATTAATATTATTTCTACGCTTTTGTAGAACCACACTTGCCTGTTTATCTGTTGTTGAATCAGTTTAGCCAGTTTGAGTACACAACGCATGTTGTCAGCCTGAGACAGGCAGCCTAACAGCAAACCTGAAAGTCTGTTTGTATGCATGATTTAATTGGGAGGCAGACAAGCTTTTGTTAAAGCCCCTGAACTCAAAACAAGCTTCCCTCCTGTCAATGTTGGTGCCGAAAACACTGGGCTATGTTAGAGTTACGAGAGAACGTGTGACATCAGTGATCACATGATCAAGAGGTAAAGTACTGCTGCATTAACATTTCAGTCCAGTTCAGTGACAGGACCACAAACAAGCAAGCAGCCCATACAACAGCCCAGGGAGGAGCTAAGTTTTACCACCACAACAAGGTTCATTTTTCTAAAGGGAAAATCAATGATAAAGCATAAAAATTTTAAAGCAAAGTAGCAAGTGTAGAGGTGAAGGAGGATAGGAGAGAGAAAATCCAATGGATCTGAGTATTTTCTCAGGATATAATAGGCCAGAATAGGGATATACGTCCGCAATGAAAGAAAAAAAAAATAATCAGCTTTTATTGTCATTGCATACATATACTTGTTACACATACATGTCACAGCAGAACTGGTTCTCTGCGTGTAAACCATCCCCCCTGGGGGGAGCAGTGGGTAGCCACACACAGCGCCCGGGGAGCCAGTGCTGGGACTCACATGGCAGCTGGGCCAGGGTTTGAACTTGGAGACTTCCGCATCCCAGCCTGATGTTCTACATTATCTAACCACACATTCATCACCTGCAATACCATCAGTCTGAAAAAACGTTTTTGCGTGTTTAATGCCACAACGTATTTAATGTACCAGCTTACTATGACATAAAACGTGTTATTATGCATGTAACGCCTAGAACATGAGGAAGTTCTAGACTGGGACTGTTGGTTCCAATTTAAAGAAAAACTAAGAACCGACTAAGAAAAAAATCCTACAGACCAGCCTGTGAGAGGTACAAACTCAGCTGTAGTTAAAGGTTAGAACATTGGTTCTTAAACTTTTTTTATCCTGGCACCCCCTGAGATTTTGAAGTTCCACCCCGCATCCCCAGCACATAAGACAGAAAAAGGAACGCCTTAATGTGAAATAATCAGCTACCATTTATAGTACTGATGGCACAGTGACAAGAGTTATTGCATTTTTATTAGTACAAATAAGCAACAAAATGGGGATTAAAAATTGAACAATAAACAAACAAATCCAGATCCTCTTCTTACACCCCCAAAACTGAGTCTCGCACCCCTTGGGGTTGCCGACACCCCAAGTTAAGAACCACTGGGCTAGAAGATCAAAGAACACAACAGCGTTACCATAGTTAACAAATGCTGTGTAATATTTTTAAATAATGTGCCCAAAACAAGTCAGTTGTTTTCAAAGGTGAAGTCGGAGGAATAAGCATCAAAGTGTTCTTATAATTTTCGTTTCATTCTTTACATACTGCAAAATTCAAACCTGTTCACAGAGGCCCTGCCTCCTTTTTAAAACATGTAGGAGTTTACACAACACTGGGGCGGTTACATAACGCATGGTGTATACACTGTATCACCTTTACTGAATTTGAAAAACTCTGAAACACAAAACACATCTAGTCCCAGTGGTTTCAGGTGAAGGACTGTGGTGCTATATCAAACCAGCACGTACTTTACATAAAACCATGTACCTACTGAACGAGCGCGTAATGACCCCGGGCTAACGAATACAAAAAGCTATAAAAATAACCTTGACGAACACAAAGATAAATTTTTGACGTTGGTATAAACAGCAGAAACAATTAGAGTGGCATGGTGAGCTGCAACTGCAAATTTTTTTCATAACCTTGCCTACAAGCCTAGTTTTAATGGCTGCATAAGCGGCGTGTAACTGAGATACGTGTAAAACCACCTGCAACGATTTGTTTGCCTTTGATATGAATGTCTGGTCTGCTTAAGTATCACAGTGAGAGAAAAATGCACAAACTGGTCACTGAACACATGGGGGGAGAACGGCTCAGTCAACACGCAAGGAAATCGGGTAGCTGACAGTATTCAACCACTGTGGCAAACATGGGCTGACAGACTGTATCTTCAGTGAGTACAGAGCAACAAGCTATGGTATCAGTGAGCACAGAGTGACAGGACTATGGTATCAGAGAGCACTGAGTAATCGGACTATGGTATCAGAGAGCACTGAGTGACAGGACTATGGTATCAGAGAGCACTGAATAATAGGACTATGGTATCAGAGAGCACTGAGTGACAGGACTATGGTATCAGAGAGCACTGAGTAATAGGACTATGATATCAGAGAGCACTGAGTAACAGGACTATGGTATCAGAGAGCACTGAGTGACAGGACTATGGTATCAGAGAGCACAGGATGACAAACTGGTATCAGTGAGCACAGAGTGACAGGACTATGGTATCAGAGAGCACTGAGTGACAGGACTATGGTATCAGAGAGCACTGAGTGACAGGACTATGGTATCAGACAGCACTGAGTAATAGGACTATGGTATCAGAGAGCATTAAGTGACAGGACTATAGTATCAGAGAGCACTGAGTAATAGGACTATGGTATCAGAGAGCACTGAGTAATAGGACTATGGTATCAGAGAGCACTGAGTGACAGGACTATGGTATCAGAGAGCACTGAGTGACAGGACTATGGTATCAGAGAGCACTAAGTGACAGGACTATGGTATCAGAGAGCACTGAGTAATAGGACTATGATATCAGAGAGCACTGAGTAATAGGACTATGATATCAGAGAGCACTGGGTAACAGGACTATGGTATCAATGAGCACTGAGTGACAGGACTGTGGTATCAGAGCACTGAGTGACAGGACTATGGTATCAGAGAGCACAAGGTGACAGACTGGTACCAGTGAACGCAGGGTGACAGACTGTGACATCAGAGAGCACAGCCTGAACGACCTGGTCTATGGGCAAAGGTTAACAGAATTTTCGAGTGAACGCACACGGGCAGACCTAACCCTAGTTTCGTGGGCACATTTGCCCTCGTGCCCACCACCACCACTATGCCAGGTGGAAGCGGACGTGGCACATGGCGACAGAGGGCTCACAGCAGGTTGCTTCACAGACCCTCCAGCAGCAGCTGCCCGATTTGGGCGGCCCGGAGGGCGCTAATAACAGGCTGCCATCATTATCATTATTATTATTACTTCGCACCACATTCCTTAATTGTCTTGTCAAGAGGCGGCACTATTTTAGCGCTGCCGCTGTCTGTCACGTCAGGACCTCCCACAGCTTCAGGGAGCAAAGCAGGTGTAATAAACATCAAGTACCGTTTTCTTTATGCGAACGTGCACGACCCAGTCCCAGTCCTCTGTTAAGTGGGTATTAAGTGGCTAGAATATCAGGGCTGAAGCAGCTTTATCCTGCTTCCTTCCTGGCTTTCTTCAGACCGCACTGGGAGTTTTGCCTTCCAGGGGTAAAGTGCTGTAAAGGCTTGAATCCAGCACTCGGTGACCTCGACTGTTTTTTTATTTTTTTGTGGAGATGTGCTTTTTAGAGAAGATAATGGAAAGGCGTCTGCCTGAAGGTGCTGAAAAGAATGTTAGTTCAGCCTTAACTGTATCTGCCTGTCATTTAAAGGGACCAGCAATGAACAGTGAAACAACACAGTCACACTGCACACCCTCAGCATGTGTACTCACACTGCACACCCTCAGCATGTGTACTCACACTGCACACCCTCAGCATGTGTACTCCCACTGCACACCTTCAGCATGTGTACTCACACTGCACACCCTCAGCATGTGTACTCACACTGCACACCCTCAGCATGTGTAGTCACATTACACACCATCAGCATCCTGCTTTGTCTTTGACTCTCTGTGACTCTCTCACTATAAGGCTCAGCCTCACTCTTACTCTCCCCTGTCCCTCCTTTGTATCTAACTCTCTCTCTGCCTCAAAGATTCTCTGTGACTCTCATTATATGCTCTGCCTCACTCTGACACTCTCATGCCCCTGTACTCTTTGACTCTCTCTCCACTGCACTGTCTCTGCCTCACTCAGTCTCTCTCCCACACACTTTTCTTTCCTCCGACACCCCTATTTCTCCCTCCCTCTCCTCTTCTCCCTCCCCTACTCACTCCCTCTCTACTCCAGTCACACACTAATGAATACTGAACCGAGAGGAGTCCTGTAAAGCCCCGCTGCTAAGGTCATTTTGCAGTGTGAAACGGTGTGAAGCGTTAAGAAGCGGTGTGAACGTAACCCTCTGTTTGTGCTCAGCAAGGCTGCGCTGAATAGAAGAGAGATGCTGACACTGGCTGATTTCAGCCAGACCATTTTATCAAAGTTCAGGTAAGCAAGTAACAGCCAATACAACTTCACAGCATGAGACTGGAGTCTGGAATCACATAGGCACAGCTGGACAGGAAAACAGTACATAAACTGTACAAACGGTACTGGTCTTCTGGTTAAAACTGGGTGGAATGTGGATGAGAGAAACAGGACTGATGCTGCAATTTCCTACCATCAGACAGATGATCACATTTAATATCAGCACCTTAAGCCTGTACATCAGTAGGCTTTAAACAGGTTTAACACCAGGGACAGAGCGAACAGGACCAATCTAGCTTTCAATGCTCTGAAGACTGTGATCACACTGCTATAGATGTGTCATATACTCAGTGTCTGTTGTTTAAGTTCCATCTGTTGCATTATGGGTAAAAAGCTGTATATAATTTCACAGCTAAATGTGCATCAAGATCTAGAAAGTTAAAGGCTATCAGCAACTAACAGCAAACGAGTTCCTCCATGCATTCAGCCCTGCTGCCAAAGCCACGTTCATAAGCCCCAGTCACCTGCACGCCACTTCTTGCAACATGTGCAATTCGGGTGACGGTATGCAAATGAGCAAACACCTCACGTCGCATTTACATCCTCTGCAATCAGAGTCAGCCACTCAATTAATGGCGTTACTCAACCTTGGGACTATTTTAACCATGTTTTACAGCATTATCTGACCTCTTTTGTAATATCAGGTTTATGCCGGTGCCATCTATGTGAATCGTGACTTTTGCTATTCTTTTTAATATATTTACTGTTATATTTAATATATATCAATATAACAGTACATGTTAATATAACTGGTATAATGATGTTAATACAGCTGATCATTTTCACATGCTTCAAAGTCTTGCCAGTTGCCCTATAGCTAAAACCACACTGCTTAGCAAATGTTATGTTTCATAGTAGCCAGGCAAAAGAAAGAGGAGGAAAACAGGTTCTATGGCCAACTATATGGGTCACATATGAGGAATTTCATCTTTGCATTTAGCCAGTCCCCCTGGGGGGAGCAGTGGGCAGCCATCTTCAGTGCCCAGGGAGCTAACACAGGTGTCTTGCTTGAAGATGGGTGGAGTGGCTAGGCTGGGGGTTGAGCAGGAATCCTTCTACTTCCCAGGCTGACACCCTACCCACTGAGCCACCAGGGTGCTGGCAAAGCTTTCTTAGTTCATATTTTATTAGTGTCTTGCCGCCTTAACATAAACTTTGCATGTAACAGGAATTTCTCTCCGTCTCTGCACATCTACGTTGTGATATATTTCTTTATAGTCACAATGAAAGGCAGCAGTGGAGCTGTGAATAGCCGCTAAAGGCCACATTCATCCTTTAGAGAAACGGCAGCACGCTTTTTCTTTATACATTGTCCGACATGCATGAGCACAAGTGTGAAAACTGCAAAAAGATTTTTTAAATTTTTTAAATGACCTTTTATGCTTTTATTGATATTCCTGAAAAAGAACAAGGTATGAATATTAGCAACCTCTGTCCATAATGATAGATAATATGCTTTTCCTATATATGTTATCTATTATCAACAAACCCGGCAGCCCAATTCAAATGAAAGAATTCCCTTTCTAAGCCCTTATCCAAGGTGGGTGGCAGCAAAGGGTGCGAGGCAGGTGCACCCTCGTCAGGGTGCCTATCTATCTCAAGAAACTCACTATAAGAGAAATTCAAAGTGTCTGACCCACCTGATCTCAATGTCTTTGAATTGTGGGGGGACACTAGAGGACGCAGTATGATAGTAAACAAAAAATTCAAACTCACAATGTTGAAAGTGTAACTCAGTTAACTAACGTTCAGTTTTATACACATTGCCTTTCACAAGTTGGCAGGTAGGTCACAAGGATGCTTATGGAGTTGGGTAGGGTACTCCATTACAATTGATATTACGCCTAAACAATGCATCAGCTATGACAATTGCTGAACTATAAGGCATGGAACACCCAGGACAGGGAACCAGCTCATCACAGGACACCCACACCAAGAGAATCTTTAAATTTTCAGACACACTTGTCTTTGTACTGTGGGAGAAAACCCACATGATAGGGAGAACATATAAACGTCATACATGCAGAGCCAAGAGTGAGATTTAGTTTATGCGAACGTGCATAAACAGCAGTGCAACCCACTGAAACATCACGCCACCGCAAAGCAGCTATAATAATAATTTATATAACAAACTGCACAAACACATAAAATAACCAGTGACACCTCTAACAACTATTACTGTAATAACCGTCTCATTTCAGTAATTAAATTTTGCCTTAATTTGTGCAGCTGTTTTGTTGCGTAACCTGAAATTGTTATGCAACCCTACCAGCTAAAAAGTGAGTCTCTTTAGTACAATTTTACCAGGCTTTTCATCTGTCAAATCATGATTTGAGTCTTTGACAGAAAGTGTTTAGCCTTGCCTTGCCTGCCTCACAACAAGCATAGACACACTGAAGCAGACTGCGCTGACATCACTTGTACCTGTTTGTATGTAATCCCAGATCCTTGTGAAAATGCCACCTTCATACAGCCAGCTCCACCTTCATTTTATATGCCCAACAGTGCCATTCTACAGGGGACTGCCACTAAAAAAACAAAGGCGAAAACTCTCTGGCAGCCTGATGAATCACATGCAGGAATTGGAGGGCCCAAACATTAGAGAAGTACATGGGTGGGTCTAGGGGCGGGGCCACAGGGGCACTGCACCCCCATCTGAAATCTGATTGGCCCCTTTAGTGCTCGTCTCCTGTCAGTCACTAGTTGCTTCAGAAAATTATTACATATCAATGTAAAACATATGGTTGGCCCCTATATATTAAAGACAGCCCCTTTGTGGCTCCCCATTTTTTTAATCCTAAACCATCCCAGAGAAATATCAAGTTTAAATCTGTCACTATTTCTTTTTATACTGTTAAATATCACATACAATATGTGCCATATATATCTGGGCAACAGGTAGACTAGCAATTAAAAATTTTGTGTGTGTGTGTGTGTGTGTGCGTGCGTGCGTGCGCGTGCGTGCATGTGTGTGTGTGTGTGTGTCTTTAGCATTCATATGGCAGGGGAATCAACCAGTTATGACATAACATGAAATCTGGAAATGGTGAATTTAGAATAAATTGGAATATGCAAAACGCACTGGTGGATGTTAGGCATGGAGCACATTGGCGGTTATTAAATAAACTGAATGCATGCAGTTACTTTTGGTTTATTTCAATAGTGAGAACTTGACATTATGGTAACCTGCATCAGCAAATAAACAATGAATAAATAACTTTGCCACCCACGCTCTCATAAGAAAACAGATTGAATTTATTTGATCTAAATGAAGAACACAGACAAAGAAGTTGAAAAATTCTTTCTCCCTGGCTGCTAAGAGCAGGCACAGAAAGACAATCATTATCAAAGCCAGTCGGACATACAAAACAGTGTCCATTAAATTATAACATTGGCCAATTAATACCAAAAAAGGAGCACAGTCAATTTATTGTACTCCAGATGCTGATGAAGCCTTCAAGCAAAAGATGTTATATAACCTTTAAAAACAATCAACTAATTTTGTCCTTTGCCTGTTGCTTTAAAAAGCAAAGGGAGTGTTAAGAAAGAGGTGTGACTACAAACCCAGACAGTCCCACTAATGGCTGGGGTAAGGACTGCTCCCACAGCCCACCCCCTTCCTTAACAGGCTCTCTTCTCAGTTTGAGGAATGCTAATTAGGAGAACTGTGAAGCCGGTAATTAATTGCTCTGCGGCTAGCGCAGAGCCATAAAAACCATAGCTCACTGGAGATGAGGGGCCTGGGTGAGCTGTGGGCTGCAGGTGTGAGGTCCGAATCGGCTGCATCGGTGACTGGCATCATGGCAATGATTACTGTGGGACGCAGGTGGAGTCAAAGGCCTGCTGTGGGGGGGTTGGGGGGCTGTAGGTTGGGGTGGACGGCCCACAGGTGCGGAGGGGACAGCCTGCAGGTGGGGGTGGAAGGATGTTGCTCCAGTGCTGAGCGGGAGTTTCCTGCCATCGCTACACCTGCATTCCCACTCAGGTCACTTTATGTCACTGTCCCAGCCACCGAAAGAGCGATCCCATTGGTTGGCTGAAGTCACTGACTGCCACTGTCCCGGCTGCCCATTGGCCTAACTCTTCCACACTGTTCCATACCCTGTCCCAAAGCCTCACCCCCCCTCACTCCCCTCCGAACATTATTTCTACTTCAGAACATGGGCTCCAAATGCTCAGTAAGACCCCTGTTCAATTCCCTGACATTTCAAAAGCCTACGCACCCTTTGAACCCTGCTCTATAAAAAAAAAAAAGCCTCGGCCCTCACTCCCAAAAAATCGCTTTATGTTTACTGGGTCAGGCATCAAAGAGGAAATAAATAAATAATACTCTTAGACAATGAGGCTGCCTGTTACTGGACTGCTGAGTGTTCTGTTCGGGATATCTAGTGTGCCACACATCCAGAAAGAGAGCTCGCTGTTTCAGTTCTTCAGGCTCGGACGCACAATAGGCCAACTTAATCCCGATCCCCCTGACAACGGACTCCAACGCTGCAGCTTTTACCGGCACTGCCTGAAGGGCACTGCCAGGGACATGAACTTGTGTGGTGATTTTAATATTTCATTTGTTCAATTTCCGGCCAGGCACGATACGCTCCGTCCCTCGATCGAGGTTCTGTTCAACCGGGGAACGGTTTCCCAGTTTCCCCTGGCTGTTTTCATTTCATCCCAACTCGGGTGAAAAAAAAAAATCATTAATGTGACAAAATGAGATTAAGTAGCATGAAGGGCATACCCTTGACAGATTAATAAAATTGATCAGTATGTATGCCAATCTGTCACTTCTGTGTGACACAACCATATGACACTGATCTCAGTTTAGGTGTTTTTTTTTTTGCTCTCCTTGTCAGCAATGATATGACTGCATATAAACAGATTAGGAAATGAAACCACGTCTCAGCTCCCTCAAAGATAAGAGATTCAGAGCCGATCAATAAGGGCACCTAGAAAAGTACATCTAAACAACAGCAGCATTAATGTCAGTCAAACAGAGGAGAACACAGAAACTCCAATGTCACATAGTACTTCCAACTGGGGCAGCATTTCTGTACCATATCAGTCTAAAGTTAAAAACCACTGGACGTGTTGCAGTGAGCACCAATAGAAGATTTCCAGAAGAGCTCTGAACTGGTGCTGAATTTACTGATACCTCACAATTCTATGCACACTGTAAAAATGCCATGACTAAGGTCGGCAAATTTCAACACGCAAGATTTTTTAATCTCGTGCGAGGTAAAATCAAGCTTTGTTTCATGCATTTACTGCATTGCTACCTAAAATGAAATTTGTCACAAACTCTACGCAAAAATAGCAGCGCACAGTGGCAATTACCGTAGATGTTTATCTAGACTGAAAATGGATAATTTTCAACTTCCACCTCATTGTGCTGTCCTATTTTGGATTATACCTCCTTTTGTCTTCTCCCCACCCATGACCACTTCTGCACAGATGCTTCACATTGCAGTGTGCCTTGGTGTAAGCCATGAGCACACAGAAAAGACACTTGTTTATAGTGAAAAGCAGAAAGTCAGAAGCATGTTAGCAGGCATGGCAAGCGCGCGGCAGGTTAATTGCGGCCTTGTCTTCCTTGAGCCAGTGAGCACACACGGGCCGAAACAGAGGTCTGCCTCGTGCATAACCGTTTCCCAGAGATGCCAAGCTTCAGCTCAAAGCGGAGGCAGACGGCCCTTAAGCTTAGCATTAGCAACGTCTCAGTCGCGCTGTCAGTGACGGACCCGGCCCGCTGGCAAAGTCGGTCCCTGTGGACCCGTGGCACTGGTCCACAGGATGATTCAATTTGCCCCGTTCATTACTAGCTGATTGCATTACCTGGCAGAGACCCTGCAGGAGTAACCTGATTGGCCCCTGTCGACAGCGATGCATCAGCGTTGTTCAAAACTCAATTACACCGGGAAAGGGCTAAAAGGCTGGAACACAACAAGGCGATGCTAACAAACAAATTACAGCACGAATAGAAGGGACACGACCCCCCAAGGATAACAGACAAAAAAATCAGCCGAGTTAGATTGAGAGTGAATATTTGTAACCGTACGGAGCACCGCCCAGTGAACCGCACTCCCCTGGATGGACTCAAAACCCACAGGTGATACTGCAGGCACACATCAAACACTGGCATCAGGCTGCAGCGCAGCTCCTGCAAAAGAGAGTGCCTTCTGCTAAATATAGTCTGCTGAGGACCTTTACACTGGGGGTGGGGCTATTTTGCCTCTGGTCTCATGTCAAAGTGACAACACAGGGAGAATGGTGTCTTGGAGTACTTTGCTCAGGCCACATGCAGCCAGTTTCCTGTACCATATACCTCACTTCATATAGGCATGTTTATGCTGGCTGCGTTGAATTATCACAAGCAAAGCCATTCTGAACACTACAAAACTTTGCTAGCAGGCTTTGATCGTGAATAAAGCGAACCTTCACTGCAGCTGAATTTGAAAGTGTACGTGATGTTCAAGAAACTAAATTCGGTAACAAGGGCTCTCTGCTCCAATAGGCACGGTGGGTTGCGAGTGCATGTTTTTTAAAAGCTAGTCGTCACCACAGAAAGTACTTGGCACTTACTGTGTTAAGAAGTAGCAGCAGTACAAGCATTATGGTACACATTTATTGCCACGAATTTGCCTTTGTGGAGGCTATACATAAGGCTATACAGTGGGCATAACACTGGATTATAGGGCAAATACACACCTATACCTTTAGTCCTGGGAACACGCGATTACCTGCAGCTACAGTATGCCTAACACTTGGTTATAGGGTTATAGGGTTTGGGGAACACATGAATAGGTCCCTATAAATTAGCCACAGCTACAATATGACACTAGAGTACAATACAGGAAACGCCCTTTTTTCACCTATACAGAACGTCTAACACCTTTTCTAACAGCTGTAATTACGCCACTTTCGTTTAAGATGCCATACCACAATGCTGATCTTTACAAAACTTGAAGGCAGTTAAAATGTCCTTAAATATCGCGTTACTAGTCTCCAGGGGCAACCTTTTAGCTGTCTCTCTTTTCCCACCAGTTTCTCTGCGCATTTCAATACAGCTTTCTTTCTGTAGGTAGAGCATTACAGTAACAGCACGAGTGTGAAGTAGCTCATTTTACATAAATGTGCCCATTATATGCACAAACCTGTAATAACTATAGGATGACTTTTTTTTTCACCCTCTTGTAATAGAATGTGGAAATGGTAAGGATCTGCTGTTACAGTTAAGGTACTTTTTTCCTGAAGTGCTTTAACATCTTCCTGAGTGCAATGTCATTTGCAGAATAACATGTTATCTGAACCTCAGCTTGAATGAGAAAAAAGGTAACATGGCTTCTATAATTTTCTCTTTTCTCCACGGTGCCAAATGAAACATTCAGTGCATGGAAAACCTTTCCCCTTGTTCGTGCAGGATAAACAGAGGCACAGGCAAGCGTGAAGCTTGAATTTAACGTGTGTATTTGTGTGTGTGTGTGTGTGTGTGTGTGTGTGTGCGCGCGCATGCGTGTGCGTGCGGGCTTGCGTGTGTGTGTGCGCGTGTGAGAATGTACCTGGCATAAAGCACTGAAACACTCCATTACAGAGAGCGGAGACCACATCTGTCAGCAGCTTGTTCCTGAGGAGGTCAAAGAAAGGCCCACACAGCTGCCAAAAGCACCTGTCACCAGGTGTGCCACGCTACCCTGCCATACGCAGCATCCCCAGAAAAGCACAGCTCCCCTCCCAGCCCCTTCCCCCTCACCCTTACGACATGGGCACTGTGATGCTGCAGTTAGTCAGTAAATCCAGGCAAGCTAACGAAAAACATCAAACGCTGTGAAGCGGCTGATGGCATGCACCTCGTCCTCAGCTGTGCTGTCGTTGGCATGGGAACAACAATGTGTCATTTAACTCAGAGTGACATCTCCTCACACCGAAATGCCACAAACAAGTAACATGCATGACAGCGTGTTTGATGCCAGCTGTATGTGTGCATGAACATTGCAGCAAGACTGAAGAAAATGCTAAGTAAAAGAAACAGGCATAACTTCGGAACCTTCCAAGACATTAACACTGTATTACTGCATTAATATTCATCCTGCTTTCTAATAAAATGTCGCTCATCACACTAATAAGATTTTCCCAAGCCAGTCAGGATCAAACTGAATATCGTGGCTGTGGGTAGAAACTGGAGCGAAGCGCAATAGACAGTCACAGGCGGTAAACTATCTTTGTCAAGGTGAGGAACTAATCTGTCAAATTGGGAGTTTAGAAATGTTGCCAAAAACTTAGATTCTTTCTGTGTTTTCAGCACAAAGAAGTACATAAAACAAAAGTGGCACAACTTTTAAACCCGTCTTTTTGTCTGCAAAGAAAGGATATCAGACTTAGGCAAGTCAGGCCTTGGCTGGTGGTTGCAAAATGTATTACGTGTGTTCATCCAGGATAAAAGGGGGCCGATCGAGAAGATTACACGCCAGGTTTTATTTTCAGATGGAGGGTCTGCAGGAGAAGCGCCTCGTATCCACCTCAACACCTGGATCGTCAACGAGATCACGAGAGAGGGCACGTGACTTGTTCCGCTTTGAAGCCGTTAAGGATGTGCGAACTGTTCGAGGTACCACAGGATGTTGAAAAAGGTAGAGGGAGAATTCTGGCGCATCACAGGTAAGACCCCAAATCCAGGTGTGAGAGTTGAAAGCATTGCGACTGCATCTGTCTGCTTCAGGATTTGTCTTTTTCTCATTCACCTACACTGAAGAGCAGGACAGTAGTAGAAAGCTCACTTTCTCCATCTGACCTGGTCAAGTTCTGCGAAGCAGATTTTGGCTTTGGCAAACGAAGCTGGGGAAGGTTTATTCTACGCATCAATGTCCCATGTTCAGCCAAACAACCGGGGCACACGTTTTGTATAAAAACCTCCCAGTAGACTGGGGGCACAGCAGCTCAGTGGCTATCACCGCTGCCTCACACCTTCAAGAATTGGGGTTTAAATTTCGGTCCAAAGACATGCATTGTAGGCTGATTTAGAAATAGACCATAGTGTCTGCCTGGATGTGAGTGTACATGATGGTGCCCTACGACAGGCTGGTAACACATTTGGTGGGGGGGAACACCTTGTGCCCCAAGCTCACTGAGAGAGGCTCTAGCCCCCCTGTGATCTGTTGCAGGATAAGCAGTGTGGGAAATGAATGGAGCTCTCAGTAAATCGATAACTCCTATATACTCACCTGCAGGAAAGACAATACAATAAAAAAAATGGATTACAGGGTACATGGCCCCTAAACCTGAATGTTTCAGTAGCGTGCTTTTTTCAATCCAAGATAAAGTAAGTCAAATCCAAAGCTTTTTCAAATAATTAATCAAATACATCTTCTTAAAATAAAATCCATGTAACATTAAACTACATAGTCTTCTTACTTAAGAAGCACAGAACCATCTGGATCACAAGGCTAGACCGAGTGAAGCAATACTTTGCACAAGTGTGAGGTGAGAGGTGGATCTGGATAACGGAACGTGTGGCGTGTCTGGGCCGCATGTCTGTTTCAGCACGCCCACCAATCACCTTCAATGTTCTGTCCCTGCTGTTCAACCGGGACTGCTCCAGAGAGGAGGACTGAAAGGTCCTCGCACCCTGACCAAGTGTGCATATGCTGGTAGTACGTGTGGCGAGAGGGAGTATGGATTCAGGAGGCACCTGTAGCAGACAGGCTGGGCTGTGAACATCCAGCGCAAAGGCACCTAGAGTCATCTTCTCAGATTCACACACACATACACTGCACACACAACACACAAATACACACAATCACATACACACACACACATATATAAAGGACCAATCCAGCAACATGAGCAGCCCACGTCAAAGCCCTGCCCGACCTCGACTTCCCTGTGAAGTGACAGCACACGCCCTTCTAACCACATCCAGAGTCCCGAAGGAAACTCTGTCTGACAGTCTGCTGATTAAATTCTCTTCCACTTCCTCTGTGCTAACTGGGCTGCCTGCTGAAACACAGGAGCTGGCTAATTCGCAGCTCAGAAGGGCGTATTTAAAGGTCCAGTGGGACTGGGCCTGGTTCTGGCTCTGCTTGTGCATTTAACCTGCTCATTCAACTGGCGGTCTTCTTAATGGAACCAATTACCATTCTTCCAAGTAAAGATTTGCAGAGTGTCTACCTAAAAGGCTGGCCAAGCCTTATTTGAATAATTATGCTACGTCTGGGTGCTGGGTGTCAATACTAATTCAGTTCTCCCCTGCCCGACTAAAAACAGCCCTACTGAAGTTTTGTGATTGGAACCTGCTGGTCATTAAAACGGTGAAAAAGCGCCCAGAAACGCCTGTCAAATGAAGCACATAAGGACATGCAGGACAAAAGCAGAACAAAACCAAAGGGAAGCGAACTGAACAGAATGAAGAGAACATTCCGGAACATTCCAGGGCATTCCCGAGGCCATGACTGGTCTCCATGCGTAACAGCAACATCTGATGAAGGCAACCTCCATGTTTTGGGTGACTGACAGCCATAACAAAGGGACAAAAAAGCTGACCTTTAAGAGAGAAAAAAGAAACCATAAGCCGTAGCGTGAATTTACACGTTAGCAACGAGGGACACGAGTGGCCAACAGGCCCTCTGGTTGGCCAGCAGTGGCCTTTATCCACCACGCCTTGTCAGGGATGGCAATCAGAGAGATAATCAGAGCAGGGGGCCTTATCAGCCAGCAACAGATGCCGCACTAGTGCGTCTGCGAGTGTAAATGTGACATAAAAAACACTGCAATGAGTGTATCGCAGCTACGATGGTTCCACACAAAATCGCATTCCGCTGTTTTCTCTCTGACAGAGAAAGCAGAGAATTGCGCTCCGGGAGTTTTTGTGCCTCATCTTCCTTGATGAAGCCCTCGCTCTCGCAAGCCATTACCAAAAAAAAAAATATATATAT